>JBAGKK010493705.1:0-15505 GCA_037177015.1 Euceroptres primus
ATCTTTCTCTCTATTTCGATAATGAGAGATTTTTACATCTTTTTTAAGCAAATTTTTTTCCTTGAGTCTAGAGCCCATGATTTCAGCCTCATTTTTAGATAACTTTAAATCTCTTATCAAATCGTTTAATTCTTTTTGATTGAATAATTGTGGCAAGTTTCTGGTATGGAGTCCTTGCATCTCGATGAGAAGCTATTAACATTTGTCAAACAGAAATTACAATTATCGATATGGTTCAGAGGTTCTCCCCAAGAATTAGAGGAAAAAAAAGTGAAGATATAATCGAAATTTCCTCGATATTCTGATCGCAATAAAATGGCACAAGACGAGCAGCAACTGTTTGGTATCCAATATTTTTCTCCATTTTCGGGTTTAATTTGAAAAAAAATCTCGTAACCTTCTCGCATTGCAGGAGAAATGTTTTGTCACTGTTTTTGTAGGACAAAAGCACCGCAAACGTAGCAGAAGCTATCGGGATGATTTTTGCAACGACGCTATATTTTGCAATTGTTGCAGAATGCGTGTAGAATGATAGCTCACAATCAGCGCTAATGAATTGGGGTTCAATAGGAATGAGTTATACCAACACCTAGAGTAAAGGTAGCATACATGGGACTCCGCAGAGGTCTAGCATGAAATGAAAACAGTACGGAGCACGATACGCAGGAGAGCTCAGACCTGTTGCATGTGACAAAGTAGAGGGGAGTTGCGCATGCGCTATGTACACTTTTCCTCGACCGATCCTTTGTATCACGTGTACAGCGCTCGTGTGACGCCTGCGTGATTGAAAAACCTGCTCAAGAATCTAAAGAATTGAATACTGTTAACACTAAGAAAATGATAAACTTCGTGAATAATGTGAAGTTTGCAGATATTGAAGATTGTGGTGCAATGAAATACTAGATACAGTACAATGATTCGCTTTATGTACATGTAAGCCGTCAAATTCGCAACTCCGTAGAAAGAGACAACTTCTCTGCCATGTATCTTTCGAACGGTGATAGCCTGAACCCTAATTTTTCTTAAAATTTCTTCGGCACTGAAAAACTAAGAGAATGACACCTGGAACAGTAGGGGAAAAAATTGTTCAGCTAGATATGCAGTCTTTTGTAAAACTACTTTTTTCGTGTTTTTGATCAGTTTTTCTACATTATATCGGCAACCGTATAAGATATCACAGAAACAAGCCCACCGTTGGATTTGGCATTAAAAAATGCATCGAAGCCATGTATTAATTTTCATTAAAAAAATTTTTTACAACATTCTATCTCCTGATTTTTAGTTTTTCAAAAAAAATTTTGATCCAGAAAATCTCGAAAACCTGACGTGCTGCAGAGAAATGGAGGCCAGATTTGGATTCAGCACCAAAAACTACTTTAAAAATAATATATCTCATTCCATGAGCACATAGGTCACATTTTGTTGACCAGTGTTTCTCATTAAGGGCGCGAAAGTCTATTACAAGACGCCACTTCTTATTACCTTAGGCGTCAGGCTTCTTTGGTACGATACACTGCGACGAGTTAAATGGAGAGTTCAAGAGAGCTACAATCTCATCTGTAAGCAGCCTAGCTAATTATCTTTCTATTTCATCTCTTTGAGCAGGTGGGAATCGATAATGTCTAGTATTTATGGGTATTTCATGTGTGGGAACTTTATGCTTTACTAGTGGAGTCGATGAAAGTTTATCACCAGGTAAATAAAAAGTGTCCTTAAATTCTTAAACGAGTTTTCTTATATGTTCAATTTCTTCTAAATTAATATGTTCTAAACGGAGGTTATCCATGACAGCCTTTGTCCGATCTGTGGGTGGAATTATATCTTCAGCGGACTCAAAACATTCAAGATATTCATCTCCGGGGATGTAATAATATTCTAAAGGTATTAATTCTTGTGGAGTTACTTCTATGTCTATATCGTCTTCGTTAGTATTTATTGCTAAAATAAATGCAACTTCGTTTCGATTAGTGACGGCGGCTTCGCCCATATAGAGACCAGGGGTTTTTTCAATTAAGGGAAGGTATCCTTCTTCTATTTCTGGGTTTAAAATGTCTATAGGGATGATTGTCCGCATGCCTGCGTGAATTCGAAATATTTTTGGTTTTTAGGGTTCATGACATTAGAAATTCATTGATTCCTTATCAATAAAAGAAATGGGCTTGATTGGATCCGAGTGGGTTACTATGGTGTTGTGCCAAAATGAAATTTCAGTTTTCTCTTGTCTAAGGTAATTTCTTCCCAATATTCCATCGCTTGAAATCGGAAAATCAGAATGGACTACATGGAATTTTACTGTAATTTTTCGGATTAACAATGTTCTTCCTAAGGTGTGCTACGTACTCTGCTTATTCCTGAAAGTTCTAAAATCTCTCGCGGATCCACAAGTAATTTAACGTATAATTTATTTAATTTTATTAAATTAACGTCTGATCCTGTGTGGATTAAAAAACGAGCACGGTCATATTTCAGTTCGGGAGCTGATACTTCTATTACTGCGGATTCTCGGCTTTCCCGTATTGTTTAATATATGTTTCGGGAGATTCTAAGAATTTTAAACTTACTCGACGCTCCTGTGCTGTGTCGCTCGTCGCCGCGTTGTTGCGTCGAGCGCTGTTATAGTTTAAACCTTCGTTTGGTTTGAAAGGTCCCGGAGATGAAGAACGTGGTAGGGCGATATTGCCGATATTTTTAGTTTGGTACAAAGGATTCATTTGAGTTTTTGGGGTGGGAATTGCGGGGAATAAGGGTGAGGGCTAGGACAGGTCCTTATAATTACCCAGGGGTAATTATAAGGATAAGAATATTGATAAGGCGGAAATTTCGGTTGCTGAGAAGGGTAATAATGATTTATATTCTTTAAAATCCCTGATGGGGGTTGCTGAATATTATTTTTGGGGTGTTAAAATTTTGGTTAGGGGGGGGGCGATAAGGGCTTGGTGCTTCTGTCGCGTAGAATTGGTCCATTGGTTTCGTTCACCTGTTGCTCCGTTTGTCGTGTTTCTACGTGCAAGTCTGTTCTTAGGTCGTCCTGTAGGTTCTGGGGATCACGAGCATCCACAATGGTAGACATCTCATCTGCCAAATTTCTTATAAAAGCTTCCAGAGCACAGTCTTTCAAAGGTGACGTCATATTAGTTTCTTGTTTTCCGTATTTTTCTTCCAAAGCTGCACCTGGGTAAAGAAGTAGCCGCCTGTCGCAAAATTGATTTACCCTTTCCCCTTTCCTCATTCGGATCGAGGCTATTTCCTGTAAATACCAAGGGTAGGACTTTTTGGACAAAAACCGTTTTTTAAGATGAGAAATCTATTTCTTTGGAGTACTTATCTCGATTTCTCGAATGCTGCCACGGGCAGCTCCCTGTATTCATCCCAGAACTGCTTCCACATATTTTTTCTGACATCCAGTGGGGACATATGCTGCTCCGTTATAAATATCTTGGATAAAATCGTAGACGCGCATATTCTTAGCGTCAAAATATTGGACGTGTAGTATGCCTTGTTGTAAGGCGATACACTCCGCCATATTGGTGAACATCTCTGTTGTGACATTATGATCAATTCCGGTTCCCATGGTTTATTCAAGGTCGTCATCATGATTTTGGCCAAGTGGACGATCTGCGCTCCCATTTGCGTTGGTTTGGGAATTTTCAAAAGTCTTACTTTTTCTCGCTCTTTTTTCTTCTTCTTTCTGAAGCCTTATGGCTTCCACTTCATCGGGGTTCATAATTTTAATAATTTTATTTGAAGCCCTTAAATAAAAATAGCAAGTACATTTGTTTTCAATCCGGGCGTTGGATCGTTTACAGATCCCAGCAGCTTATCGCCAAGGATTGTGTCAAGGCCGGCTATATGTGGGTCGGGCAAGATAATCGTGCAATTCGAGCGACCGCTTCTTAATTAACTTGTCTAAAACCTTCTTTCTTCGGGTTTTGAAAGTGCAACCTGTAAATTTTATATTCTCTGTCATTAGCTATTTAAAAAGCTGAAGGGAAAAGGCTTCTATATTCCTATTTTTTTTCTTTACGGTGAGTCGAGACAGAAAATTAATTTATTTTGAATGATTTGGTTTAGTTGGATCCTGTAGTATCTACTGGGTCTTCGTTAAGGGAAAACGGAAAATCAAGGTCATTCACAAATGAAAAAAATTAAGTAGGAAGGGCTACTGCATCGGTTTCTTCCCTGGTTATTGCTTGCCAAGACGGAATTTCTGGAGTCTCAGAAAGTTTTCGTCTCGGGTCGTTTTTATGAAGACGACACTTATCCGGATAGGGTCGACTACTTTGAAAAGAGCTTTCAAATTTGTGGAGGTTTTTAACTCAAAATTCGTCAACGTCTTCGCTTGTCGTTACATTAATATTTGCCACGTTATCGCTAACAGTTCCTGAAGGGCCTGGAGATTGAATAGGGGAAATATCGACGGTGAAAATTTTAGCTGAAGTTGGAGCTTCTTGACAAGGAACGGGAGAAGAAATTTCAGGAACTGAAATTTGGGTTAGTGATGGAACCTTTGCTTTACGCTTAGCAGCCCAAACCTTTTGGCTTTTCTTTTTTCGGGTGTTTCTGCGGCCCATGTATTTAATAATTTATTTTATCGACTTACAATCAATTTTGATTTCTACTCCCTGCTTCTAATTAGTTCTCCGCTTTATTTATTAACAATTCGAAATAATTCGAAAATTTCAGAAAAGGGTTTTCAGGTTTTTCCTGGGGTTCAACTACTTCGGGGAGATCAGGATTTTTGGTTGTAAAATTAGAACAGGATGGTTGTTCAATGGGATCTACGGATGATTCGGTCTGATTTTCTGAAAGTTGGTTGGTGGGAGTTTCAAGCTGTCTGCGAACGACTGCACGTTCAATCCTATTTGTAAACTTTTGTCCCGCACGCCGTCTCTTTGTCTTTTAAACTATTTTTGTGTTAGATTCAGGGAATGGCATTAAATTGATTCAATCAACTAATCCTCGCAATTGGTAAATCCGCCGAACCAAAGAGCACAATTTAGGCTGTGGTTCAACTTCAACCAATCATTAAGTCTTTCCAACTCAACCGAAATCTGTTAAATCAAATAGTACGCTTTAGGCTCATTTGTTTAACTTGGTCAAAACTGGAATGGAGTCTAATAAAAATAGAACCAAAATGATTCAGTCTAACCCTCAGTAATATTCAAGGCAGTGTCTGATATTCAGTCATTAAGCTGTCTGGACTCAATTGATAAATCCGTCAAACTGAAGAGCACGATTTAGGCTGTAGTTCAACTTCAACCAATCATTAAGTCTTTCCAACTCAACTGAAACCTGTCAAATCAAATAGCAAGCTTTAGGCTCATTTTTTTAATTTCGTCAGAACTTCTTCCCAGAATATGAACTAAATACTCTGCATTCGTCGGCACCCCAGAATTTCAGATTAAATAAGAAGTATGCTGCACTTTAGTTATATTAACTTGGCAAGAGTACTTTGAGCACCCCGCTTCGTCAGTCTTGGAAAACAACTCAAGAGGACTTTAAGCACCCCGGTTTGTAATATAATTAAATCGGCAAAAGTACTTTAAGCACCCTGCTTTATTAATTCTAAAGAATCATCGAGAGTACTTTAAGCACCTCGCTTTATCTCTTTATGTAAAGCGACTCACATACCCTGATAGGAAATTAGTAATCCCTGGACTACTAGCAGAACGTATGTCTCAAATTACTCACAAAATTTTGAACAGGCAAAAATAGGGTAAGAATTCTCTAACAATTACACGATGAATCCAAATACGATCTCAAATACAAGATCGAATGATCAGAAAATTTTTGTGATAAGTCTCGTTAGAGTTAGAGCCTGATAGAATTTTATGTAAATAATCTCAAAATTAGAAGCTATCCCACCGCTGCCACCAGAAAAAGCAACCTGTCACGTTTCGCAGTCAAAATATTTAGGATATTTTAGAATAGGCTTATTTGAAAGGAATGGTTGGGTAAAAAGCACGATGAGTGTCACTGAAGGTGACAAAACAACTTTTTTTTTGAAAATATTAACTATTAAATAAGGTGAGAGGGGCGAAATAAAGTATTGGGTACCTTCACTCCCTCGATGCTCTTGCATCCATGTGTCCACGAAGCGTGATAGGGGGTGAAGCATCCCAAGCTACCTTGCGTTCCGCGATGCGACCGCAAACATGCCGACCTTTCAGGCGCCATCCAGATAGTATCAAATTACGACTCTGGAATCAAAAGTAAATTTATTTACACACAATATTAATTATCTATAAAATTATATCTTATCAACGAATTGAAATAGCATTAAATTGTTTATAAGATATTTCTTATTTATTTTAAGAAAATAACTTTTTTTGAAACAATTCAAAACTTCCACGGCTGGAGTTTTGAAGGAATTATGAAAATCTTACAATGAACATATTGCATTCTACACAAAACATTTATATTGACAAAAAAATTATTATCATTAAACTTGAGTTTAAATCACCAGAAATTGTTTTATCCAGAACAAACTTCGACGCCTCACGAAAATCCAATCATTTACAAATAATAACAGAACGAAAAATAAACCTGACATACAATTGATACTCTAAGGCCCACACTCTAAAATTAAGCTAACTTAAGTTAAGGTTAGGTTCACTGGGCCATGGTCTCAGGAATTATCGAGGATGTACCAGAATTTCCTGGTTAGTTAAATCTCTTTTATTTTTAATCGGAAGTAAGCTGAGCAAACACGAGCAAAATCTTTCCGAAGGTTCATCTAAACGAATTATTTTCAAAAAAGGAAACTAATGAGGTAATTAATTTAATTTAATTTATTAAACTCGCTTCTGAAAAGTCGCTTGGAAGACATATCACAATGTACATGTGAACGCATTATACACACACATTGCATATGCACGGCTACACATGTAAACAGAAATCAAGAGTTCATTTCCCTCTACCACCCACACAAATATTATTTTCCCACCATTTAATAATGAGATCGACTATGACCACTTCTCTGTCCAGTACCCCTCACCATAATTCTGTTCCTTTTCAATCTAGAATCCCAATAAAAAATCAGAACATTCCATACTCCTAAAATGAGCATCTTTATCATGGTCTCCACCACTTAAATTTTGCCACTCAAGTAAAACGTCACACTTTCCAATCCAATAGAAATTAATCTTTTCCTACACTTAAACGACACTATATAACTTCTACATTTATTACAAGCCAACGAAACAATAGGAAATTCCCCACTCTTATTATTCCTATTTCCTCTACCATCCACATCAATATCATTTCCAACCACTTATTACCTCCTATCACTTTTCCAGTACTCCTCACACCATAATTCCGTTTCTTCTAAATCTAGAAACCCAATAAACAATCCGAATATATCCTACTCCTGAAACGCCCATCTTTAATATACCAATTGACACTCCCCACTCCCAAAAATTACGCATCTTTAGTTACCAATTAATAACCAGACTATCTCTCACTCCTAATAAATACATATCCATTATACCTAAACCTCCACCATTCCATATTTTATTAAAATCTGAAAGACCTCCTACTCTCTACAGTTTTTAACCAATCAACGAAAAACCCATCTTCTTTTTCTATGAAATAAACCCCACTAAAATTTACATCTCCTACACCTCATCTTATCCCACTCCTGCTGACCTCAAATTTCGGCTATAAAAACCCGTGCATCTCCAGCAGAAGAGTCTCTTCGTTTCGTACTAAACTAAGTAAGAATTCGCCTAAGTTCCTAGAACACGAGAGTCCCGTAATTTCTTTCAACCGAATTTTTTTTACTCTTACATCGATAAACGGTAAAAAAAAGAGTTTCTACCGAGTCAGAGTTTCTCACCTGAGAAACCATTAGTTAGGAAAATCGTACTAAATCCTAAAACAATGTAAAGTAGAATCATTAGTAGAGGTGAATTGACGTATTAAACAAAGAAAATTCGAGAACTGTGTCATCGGCGAATGACCGTCTCCATACGTGTCCTTCCATTGTGAACCGAACCCCGAAAATCAACCGCAAGTATAGATTGTAATTTCGAGGTCAGTTAATTATATGAATATAATCATTATATTATAAACTGCAATTTTACCATATTTCTTCCCTTCTACTTATTTCCTTGAAAATTCTGTCATAACGGATCCCATAGATCCAACGAAGCAACGTGCCCACAATAATAAATTAAAATAATCCTTACCAACTTGTTTTTCAAAAAGCAACATCTCCTAAGTGTAATAATTATCTCATCTACGCCTCATGATCTCGCCGAATAGGCGGAAGACTGCGTTCAGCGAGTGCCACCTTCAGTGACACTCATCGCGCTTTCGACTTTACCATTCCTTTCAAATAAGCCTATTCCAAAATATCCTAAATATTTTGACTGCGAAATGTGACAACAATATTAAAAGTTAGATAAGATGATTTCCGAGACGTCAGATCTCAGCTTGCCTCTACGGTAATTTGATTTGATTTGAAATTCCTGTCACAATTAATTTATTGAATGTGAAAATAAGAAAATTACAAATACAAGTTAATAGTTAAAATAATATTAAATAATTTAATGTGAGTCCTTAACACTTGGTAATTAATGTTATTTGAATTATTAATTAGCACAGGAAAACTGCCGGATGTCGAATCCTCTCTCGCCTTACAATCTCCACCTGTAAAGAAAAGTAGGATCTTAATAACGAAAATTTGGATTTAATTAAGAAACTTGAGAAAAGAAATTGATAACGATCTTAAAGGTCTTTAGTTACAGAAATAAGATTTCTACTGATGTTTCCTTTAGAATCCTCTAGAAGGTGTGCCTGAGTTATTATCGCTCAGCTACTGTCCTGACCCTAGTAACACCGACTATTGCCTCAATATTGCATTTGTATTGCCTGCAATAGAGGCAATATTCAGGCAATATAGAAGCTGTGTGGCTATGTCCGCTTCGTACAATATTCGATGGATAAATTTAAAAAATTGCTAAAATACCCGCTAGATACCATCACTGCAGTATGTCAGTAAGCGCGATCTACCTCACCGACCTGTTACTGAAAATAAATATTAATCATGTAATAATAACATTAAAAATTAAAATGATCCACATATTTACGGCATAATTGCTTATGATTCGGCGCAATTCTACTGCATTTGTATCATGGACATTATTTTCTAAATATTGAACTAAATATTGAACAAATACTTATACTATACGTATTTAATGCATTTTTTACACTATTGTTGTCAATTATAAAGAAAATAGGCGCTTTTAGATAACAGCAGTACTTTTTCACTGCAACATTGATGCATGTTCTATTACTATTGATACACAAGTGAAACCCCGAGCGAGTGCATAAAGACTTGAAGAGTCAAAACTTCTCATTAGCCAGTTGACTGCGCTTAAAACTAATTCAGCCAATGAGAAGACTCGACTCGTCACGCACTCAGAGAATTCACTTTTGTATCAATAATAATAGAACAGGCATCAATGTTCGCACGTCCGACTTCAGGATCGTAAACACCTCATGTTTTAAAAGTTTTTTTTTAAAAAGAAAATACGAAAGAGGAGAAATATTTCAGTGTACAATTTCAAATTATCACAAACTGTTAGCATTCACCCCAACCCAAATCATCATTATACCAAATTTAAAACTAGAACTTTTTTCCGCTAAAACCTGAACAAACTGAAACAATTTGTAAATCCGAAACAGATAATTGAAATACAATATTGTATTAAATTTATAATCAGATCCTTTTTAACTCAAAAACTGAATAACCCCAAAAAACAATCTGTAAATAAACAGAAAAAGTCTGAGTAATTCTTATTACACCTGATCTAAAACCAGATCTTGTTTGACTCAACACCTGAAAAGTTCTAAAAGAAACCATAAATAAATTAAACAAAGCTAAGTAATTCTGTACAGAATGGTAGTCAATGGTACATAATCATGAACGTATATGCGACATCTTCCTCCAACTACCTTTCTTTTGTATCAGGTATTATGAGGGTATTGCGTTTTCCTCTACAAAATTGTGTTAAAAATTTTTCATGTACATCCTTTTTGGCAATCCTACATATTATAGGTACCAGGAAGACGTTTTGTGAAAAGAGCAACATAAACAAAAATTATAATTAATGTTACAAAAATACCTGAAAAGAAAAGATTTTCTAATACACCAATATGTACATAATAATTCATATAAAAATAAAGATCATAGTGCCAGATCATGATTTGTTTGGACGACTAATAACCTATTCATATTCGAAAAATTAATTTTCTAAACAGTACTAAAGTCCGGGGCTTAATGTCTCTGTATAACATATTTCGTTGATTAGGAATTTACATTTCTCAAAGAGTCATCCCATCCAAAAAAGAGGGAAAGTTTTAAGTTTAAGTTTTTGTAATATTTTCTCAATTTATTGTAAATGTTAACGTTGTTTTTGAATTAGAAACATGAATTTTCAAGCGATTGAGAGAAATTGGGGTGAATTGCGGTGAATAACATCAAAGGGTTCTATTCATTAAGCAAAAAACTTAGAGAAATGTTTTTATAGAAAGAATCTTTGATTAAATGTAAAATTCATGGTGTGTTGTATCAGGAAAGACATATCACAGAAAAAGGGAATTCATTGGAATCCTATTCATAAAGAGGGAAGGAAATAATACAATTAACTTGAATATTGATTTGGAATTTTTATTTTGAGTAAAAAATTCTCATTTGTCTGAACAAAATTCTTCTTTCAGTCGAAGAAACCAAATTCCTAATTCATGCACACATACATTAATTGATTTAAAAACAGATTTATCGTCTCAAATTTTTGAAAAGATTCAATCAAAGAAATATTTCTTTGGCAGTGATTTTCCATTCCAACGAAAGCGGGTTTCTCGTGTCAAAGAAATCATTTCTTCGAATTAATTCTGTCATGTTCCTTGCAAAAAAATATTTCATTGCATGAAAGAAATATCACCAAGAAAATAATTTCTTCCATTCGAGCATGATTCTTTTGTCTAGCAGAAATATCTAGTTAATTTACGTAAAAAATTCTTTGACACAAAGAAATAGAAACAAATAAATGAATTTCTTTGGACTTAAGAATATTTTTTCTCAGTATAGTTGTATATTATTCGAAAAAGAATTTTTTCTGCGACAAAGCGATAAAAATAGTTAATTTTGTTAATCAAATTCAGAACATTTTGTAAATTTCTACTGGAAATAAGAAATTTTGTAATGGACGAAATACGGAATCTACTTATTTGTTTATAATAATATTCATT
This sequence comes from Euceroptres primus, assembly GCA_037177015.1. Lineage (NCBI taxonomy): Eukaryota > Metazoa > Arthropoda > Insecta > Hymenoptera > Figitidae > Euceroptres > Euceroptres primus. Next base: position 11,257 of record JBAGKK010493705.1, read on the forward strand.
GATAATTGCTAACTGATATCTCCAATCAATTATCATTTTCGCAACAATGCAACTCATTTACACACCAAAAAAGATCGTTTGAAAAGTGATTGCGAAAATTGTTCACTTAATTTGTTTATAACAAATAAACTATGAAATAAACGAATTATTTGCTTTTTGTAAAAGTCCAAATAAAGATTCGAGCTGATTCCGGATAAATTTATGTGCTAGGCGATGAGAAAATGTCTTTTTCAAAAAAAGTCTCTTTTTTCTTACTTTACTTGGATAAAAATAGTATAAGCAATTCAGAAATCACAAATTTCGCTTCTTACGTCTCTTAAGAATTTAATCAGCTTCAATTTAAAAAAGAAGAAGTTCAAGTCGGTTGAAAACTGAAGGCTCTAAAGAGTTTTGACTAGTAAATTCCTGATCCGGACCACTGTGGTGCGTGGGACCGGCTGAGAAGGTATAGGACCCACGTGTCGCTTTCTGAAGGTGTTGCGTTCTCATTGGCTACATTCTCTTGTGCTTCCATATATGGTCATTTCTTGTGAATTTATATAATTTAAATATAGAAAATGGTAAATACAAATATTCGTGTTAAATGATAATTATGATAATTAATTTTATAAAATAATACAATGTTTATTATTGTGGCCAATCGCCCGAAACTGGCAACAATAAAGGAAGTCTTGGGGAAAGTGGGACGTTGAGAAAGGATTAGTCAAAATGATCGACAGTAAAACAATCGTTAGGGCTTATTAACTTACAAGGTGCGATACAAGTTGACGTACGATATTCTGTACGGAGTTCCCGTCGGCGTAAAGCAGAAATCCTGGTGCCGATCGGGCGAGAAGGAAATCCTGGGATCTGGGGAACGGTGGAGGTCGCACGCTAGACACTGCACTCTTTTAGGTTCCAAGCTGGATAGTCCAAGTCAAAAGGTCGGCAAGAACTGAGGACTGGCGATCGGCAGTCGGCGACCTGCTGACCTAGTTCGGGATTCGTCGACCCCGATCGCCAATCTTCGGGCCTCACCCCTTCCGAAATAGATTCGTGCCGGAAGGAGTAACGGCCCCGTTGCAACTTTACATTACACCTCCTCCCCCCAGTGCGGGACGGGGTATATACCCTTAATGATTCTACTTCTCTGGGCTCAGAAGGAGTTCCTTCTCATCCACGTCCAGGAATAGGAGGTCGTCATCGTCTGAGCTCAGATCATCATCAATATCTCTTTCTATTCCTTTTTATTATTATTTTCTTTTGATAAATTTTTCTCTTTTTGCTCTTCTGGATCAATAACGTTGATTTCTATAATTTGAATGAATTCGGAATGGATCTTCTCCCAGCTCGATTTTTTGTATCTTTTCCCACTTTTACCTTGTGTCGTGTGTCCTGCCTTGGTAGTCCCATCCCGATCCTCGCAGTACTCATCATGGAACAGGTACAAGTCCTTGGGTATCCTTCTGCCGCAGAACCTGCATTTCCACGATTTGATTGTAGCCATTTCCTGAAACAAATAAATCAAACCGACCTATTCGGTCTCTTAACAAAAAATAACTAAAATAAAAGTCGAACTTCTTGATAACGAATGAAACGATTCGTTTCATTGCTTCTTCGTTCGTCATTTAACTGCTGTTGACTAAACGTGTTTAAAATAACCAAATTTTTATCCTAAGTTTCTATTTCAAAAGACTATCAACATCTTATTTTAAAATCATTTTATTCCATTCAAATGTAAATTTAACTTAATTTTATTATAGTTTTAATTGATATATTATTAGTTTTACATTAGGTTTATTTTATTTTAATCTTCCTTCTCTTTCTTCCCCTGTCTTCTTATTTCCCTTATCATTTCTTCTACCTCTTTCTTTCTTTGTTCTTTCACCTTCTACCATTCTTCCATATTATTAGATTTTCCCTCGTCCTTTATATTATGAGTCCTAATCCTAATCTCTTTTTGTATTTCTTGCCTTTCAATGTCCTTTCTTCTTTTCTCCTCTCTCTCCTTCTTTTCTTCTCGTACTTTCCTCATCTCTTCTAATTTCAGTATTTCTTCCCTTCTTTCCTGTTTTACTTTTTCGATCTCTGCTTTAATCTTATCATTTTTCTCATCTATCTCCTTTTGTAACTTTCTCTTGTAGTTCTCCACTCTTTTTTCTTCTTCCAATCTTCCTTGCTTCTTTCTTCTTAACATTTCTTCTTCCTCTGCCAGTCACTTATTCTCTTTAAGTTTCTTTTTTTCTGTCTCTTCTTCTTTTTGTTCTTCTACTCTTATTTTTGATTTCTCTTCTTTTTTCTTTTCCGCCTCTTCTTCCATTCTTGTGTCATTTTCTTTTAAAATGACAAGGACCTTCTTTAAATTAAAAAATTCGTTCTTCTTTTCTTCTAGCCGCTCCTCTTTTATTCTCACTTCCTTTATCTCCTCATCTACCTCCTTTTCTAATATTACCAGATCTTCCTCCATTTTCGCCCTGCTCTTTTTCACGAGGAGATCAACGTTCTCCTCGAATTTTCTCTGCCACTCCTGTCTGGCTAACCTATCCACCATGATCTGAAAATAAAAGAAATATTTCTGTCCTATTTTGTTCTAAATAAAGATTCTTATTCGTAAAAATAAGAAGTTTCGTTACATTTAGTATGTCCTTTGTCTTACATACATTTTAAATTATTTATTGTTATTTTCAGGTTTGTTATTATCGGGTATAAATTTTTTCAAATCATTTATATTCAAATTTCCTATCGATCTTCTGCGAATTTTCCCTGATTCATAAATTGTTGGAGATATTGAATTGCCTGTTTAGTGTTTGCTGTATCTAAACTTTTCTGTATTTCATATTTGATGATTTGCAATTTTCTTAATCTATCTGTCCATTTATCCGTATCTTGAAATTCTATTTCTTCCAAATTTTCTACATCTTTCTTTAATGTTTGTAAAGGTTCTAATTTTCTACCAAAATTTAAAAAAAACGGGTGTAAAATTTGTTGATAAGTGTTTACTCGTATTAAGGAAAAATTGCAAATCTTCAAGGTCCTTATCCCATTCACCGTGGTATTTTTCTAAATAAGCTTTTATCGTAGTTTTTATTGACCTATTACATCTCTCAGTGGGGTTCGACTGTGGATAATATTTCGGCGTTGTCAGAAGTTTGATACCAAATTTCTGGGCAAATTCCTTAATCGTCTTATGAACAAACTTGGTACCATTATCTGATAGCAAAAATCTGACTGTACCCCACTTTGAGATTATTTATCTGTGGAAATCTTTCTCAATTGTCGGGCCGTTTGCCTTCTTAATTGGAACGATTTCCACCCATTTAGTAAACAAATTCACAAAAACTAAGATATATCTGTTTTTCGATTTTGAACTCGGAAGTGGTCCCATGATATCAGTAACAACCACTGTCCAAGGTTCCTCAATAATTCGTTTTCCCATTAACCCTATTTTCTTTTGATTGCTAGGTTTTGTTTTTAAACAGATTTCGCATTTTTGAATGTACTTTAGGATTTCTGAGTACATTCCAGACCAAAAATAATTTTCTGAAATTCTCGCGTATGTTTTCTCTATTTCTTGATGACCGGATTGTTTATTATCGTGTATCTCATATAAAACTTGTTCTCTAAGATTTTTGGGAATTACTAATTTCCATTGATTAGTTTCGGGTAATAAAGATGATTTTAAAGGGTCGGGTCTATAAAAATATAATTGATTATTTCTAATCCGCCATTTTTCGTGTTCTTCAGGTTTCTTTTTAGCCTGCCTAAATTTGGTTTTGTACCATTAATCGTTTTCGTCTAAGAACACTTTGCTTTCGCTTTCTACTCTACTCGCTAAAATAAACGCTACCGATTTTTCCGTTTCATTGGCTCTAGATAATGCATCTGGAACTTGATTCGCACTACCTTTTCTATAGAGAACTTCATAATCGTATTCGATTAATTCCAGAGCCCATTTTGCTAAGCGACCTGTAGTATTTTTTAAATTGTGAAGCCATTTTAAGGCAATATGGTCCGTCACCACTTTAAATTTATAGCCTTCTAAATAAGGTCTAAATTTCCTAATCGCCCAAACAACCGCTAAGCATTCCTTCTCTGACGCTGAATATTTTCTTTCGGCCCCATTTAAGCCTCTACTGGCATATGCTATTACATGTTGATTTTCTTCAATTATTTGAGTGAGTACAGCACCTACGCCTGTATCACTCGCATCGGTTTCCAACTGGAAAGGATATCTAAAATCAGGGCAAGCCAGGATAGGAGCTGTCGTCAA
>JBAGKK010493716.1:0-15503 GCA_037177015.1 Euceroptres primus
GGCCTTATATGCCTTCTTAACTTTCTTTTTCTTTTTCCTGCAATCCTTATCCCACCAGAGCTTTACCCCGTTCTTCTTCTCTCCTTTTGTGACCTTAATCTTTTTTATTTTTCTTACCTTCTTCACCTTTCCTTTTAGTTTCTCCCATACCTCTAGTAATTCCACCTTCTTATATACTAGCTTTTCCGTTTCTTCCGTATACTCTTTCCTCGTCGCTTCCGTCCATACTTCCCTCTCTATTATTTCTACCCTCTTTGTTCTTGTTTCCTTTTCTACCCTTCTTTTTAGCCATACACCTATCGGTTGGTGATCCGACTCTACTCTTGCTTCTACCTTCATTTTCTCTATATTTTTCCAGCCCTCACTGTTGACTATTACATAATCTATTACTGTAGATGCATTTCTCCTTACATACGTGTACTCCCCATCCTCATCCCTTTTTTTATTTCCATTCAATACGTACCAGCCCTTTTCTTCCATCATTTTTAATAATTCCTTTCCTTCGTTGTTAATGATCTTATCTTTAGACTTTCTTTCTTTATACTTTCCCTCATGATATCCGTTCCCTTTTCCTCCTATTATTACATTCTGATCCACCCCCATTATTAGATTATCTTCTTCCCCTTCTTTCATTTGAATCTCTATTTCTTTTCTTACCCTTTTCATTCCTTTACCATTATAAATTGTTACTATTCTATACCATTTTCCTTTTATCCTTACCCTCCTCTCTTGCCAACCTTCTATATTCTTTTCTACTAACCTTCTTTCTTCTAAACCCTCATGGACTCCTGTTATAATTCCGCCACTCGCTCGCCCTTTTCCCTTTTCTCTGACCGCCCCCAGTAGTTCCCATCTAAATCCCTTCGGTAATTTACTTTTAACATTTTCCCATTCTTTGTCTTCTATCCAAGTTTCTGTCAATCCTACAATATCACATGTTTTAATATATTCCCAGAATTCCTTATCTTTTTTCTTTATCCCTGCTACATTCCAAAAAACTACCTTCACTTCTTTTTCATACCCTTTTGTTCTCCCATCTTCCTTACTATCTTTTTTCGTCTCTTTGTCGTTTTTATTATCAAATTGGAGATTTCCAATTTTTGAATTGATTTTATAAGAAATAGAATAAAATTATGAAAAATATTCAATGTAATATAATATATAATAATATAATAAATGTTATGAAATTTGATTTTGATTTTTGGCTGCGATTTAGTATTTTAGTCTCATTTTGGTAGAATTCTATCTTAAGTGTTTTTAGTATTGTAAAATATAAATTGTTTTTAAAATATACAAACATTTCATCAATGTTTTATTGATATTTAATTAATTATATTTTACTTATACTTAATTTATTTATTCGTAGCAGTATTAATTCCCTTAATATGTACAAAAATTATTTAAAAATTGGCTAAAACGATGAAACTGCAATATTTGCTTGATTTCAAGAATTTTTCAATTTTTTATTTAAGTTATTTAAATTTGCACTTAGTTAATTTTTTATTCGGCGTCTTCAGTTTTTTTACTGAACGTTCAATAGTACAGATAGTAAAGAACAAAAAAAATTAAAAATTTGTTGTTTCTTTTGAACTTACTTCTGGACTTATGTTTTTTGCTTCCTTCAATACCTCTTCACTCTACGTCACTACGTCACTAGCACAACTACGAATTGAGCAGTGACAACTGCACATCTCGCGATTCTATTGTCTAGAAAACAGTCAAGGAATTCTTCAGCAACTTGTACCCCAGTTATTCGCGGCTGTGTTTAAGAAATTATCTATTGAAAATGTTTTAATATCTTGATGATTTTATTACCAAAATTAGACGGTTTTCTAAAATTTCAACGAAAACTGTTTAATTAAAATTGGCGAACTGTTGTTCTTATACTGTTTTTCAATAATTCGATGTCTTTTCTTCATTATTTAAACGTGTGCCACTCTTTAATAAAAGTCGTAGCACATTTTGGAAAAATTCTGCCCTGTCCTAAAGTGGCTGATTAGTCAGGTAAAATTTCGTTGACTTATTTTTTCCGTGTAGAAATGTCCGACACAAAGGACATGATAATAAACAGTCTGGGAATATGTCAGTCTTTTTCGTACCTCTTAAGCACAAGAAAACTTAAAATAGATGATTAAAACATTACCCGTTAAGAACTAAGAACAAATAATAACTGCTGCAATTAAATCTAAAATTAATGTAGATCGAGAAAGCTCTTGATCAGGTACTCAAAATTATAAAAATATTAAATTAAGTTTTGCTACTGGTGGCTCAAAAGCAAAAATTGTTTTTATCCCCAGCGATAAAAAAGATCTAGTGTTAAGGAAAGATCAAAGATTTTTCAAATAGGACAAATGACAGACAGCGGAAAGGGATTTTTTAAAATCTGTTTAACAATTCGTCCAGAAAATTATTCTCCAGATTTTAATAATGTTCAAAAGGAAGATAAAAGAATAAAAAGAGAATGCAAACGAACAATATATGCGGAAGAAGGAACTGTTTAGAAAACTCAGAAAATCACCAGCGTTCATAAAGTAATTTCACTTTGTGTCGTGCCTCAAATCAAAGAAAGTTACAACAACATTAAATTCTTAGTGACTCTCACTAAACGTAACAATATAACTTTTCTCTTTGTATCAGATTTCAAACTTTTATTAACCGTTAATCGCTTGCAAACAGCCAGCTTCTCCTACCCGTGCCCATATTGTTTAATAAGTTTGCAAGAGTTGAAATCCAAAGGTACCGACAAAGATAAAGAACAACACTATTCAAGAACTTTTGGAGATTTGAGACAGAATTTTACAAAATTTGGTTCTTTGGAAAAGAAAAGAAAAATTGCCAAAGACTGCTACAGTGTTACAAATCATCCACTATTTGAGGAAGATCAGGCTGCGAAAGTAATTCAAAAATGTGTTCTACCAGAGTTAGGCCTTACAAGGGGTTAAAAATCATGTTTTCTGGGTTGGTTTTGTTTCTCTTCTAGGGAGAACTGAAATACTTAGGTGACCGCAAAAGCTTAATTTGGAATCAAAGAATTATCAAGGGGAACTGTTCGAGGGAAATGCCTGCCGTTAACTTTTAAGAAATGAACAAAATTGTTAAAATGTGTTTCTCGATAATAAGAAATTGTTCTTTTGATGAAATTTCAAAAAGTTTAGAACATCTTAAGAAGCTATTCCAGGCAACAACCCTTTTTACAAAACTTAAAGTACATGTAGTTATTTAATATTTAGAAGAATGTCTTTTCAAGAAATAATAAAGGTTTAGGAATGTAATCAGAACATTCAGGTGAGGATCTTCATCGAGTTTTTTTTTAAGTTTTGGGGAAAGTATAAAATCAACTTTTTAATGAACAACAGGCAGTACCAAGTTAATTTATTTAAAGCAGTTGTAGAATTTTCTTCCACCCACTTGTAAAAAATGAAATTAAGGTTTATTTTTATACCTTTCTTGTTGAAAACAATATTTTCTTCTGCTTTGGTACCAAATATATTTTAAAAACAATATCTTTCTATTAATTTATTTACAGATTACCCTGCATTTCCAAAAAAATTAGTAACCAACAAATGTAAAAGAGTTTTTTTTTAAATAAAATATTTTTTAAAAAATATCAGCTACGAGTTTACTTCTTATCATTCAGGGACACGGTGATCGATCACCGATCGTCAGTTCTCTGCTTGAACGCGAACCCGCCAGAAATCGACCTCACCCACTCTGTGAGAAAATGTAAGTATCGTGAGTGCCCAGTGCCAATTTCGCAACCATCTCCAGGGCACCGACGCTGACTTCACCTGCATCTTAAACATTTCCCTGGGCTGGAGCCCATCACCACCATGTAAGTTGGTTGAATAAATCAGAGTTATATTCTCGGAGTTCCACATCCACATTTTTTTCTTTGTTTTGCAGCTAATTCTCGGGAATTTGCATACAACTAAATAAAAAAGATGGCGATTTGAAAGAGGAGATGGAAATTAGAAGAGAAGAGAAACAAAGAAGGAATGAAGAAAAAAAAGAATATGAGAAACAAAGAATAGAAAGGAAAATTAAATTACAAAAATGGGACTTAACAGATGAAGAGAAAGAAAGAATAGAGATAGAGTGGAAATTAGTCAAAGAATAAAGGAAGAAGGAAGTATGAAAATATATAAAAAGACTAAAGATTAAAATAAGGAGGATAGTTAAAAGCAGAGAAAATTAATTTCATTTCATTGTTCGTTTTAAGCCCAGAAGCTCTGGACAGTTTAAGTCTACTTCCCGGGAATTGACTGCAAATAAAAAGGAAAAATGAGGATGTGGAACGCCGAGAAAGGCATAGTCAATGAGATGTCCTTTTTGCATGTATGGTAATTCTCGTTTATTCAACCATCTTACACGGTGGCGCTGGGCTCCAACCCAGGGCATCAAACAATGCAGGTGACGTCAGCATCCTGGAGATGGTGAAGGTGGCAAGATATGGGACACTGGGCACACTTGCACGTAAGTTCACATGAAATGGGTGAGGTTCGACTTTTCGTGAGAGCGATTAGCGGTGGTCGCTTACCACAACGTTTCACTAAACGACACTTGATAAAGAATTTAATGATTTTCTTCACAACAACGGAATTTATTTAACTTTTGGACGCCAGGCAGGACCCTCTTCACAAAATGAAAATACGGAAATTTATTGTTGGCCTGGCAAAAGTTCAATATGGAACAAAAGTGATCTAAGAATGGGGAACGAGGAAACTTTAATGGATCTCAGGAGTGGTTCTTGAAATCACAACAACCAATGTACAAAAGATATTAGATCGTTTCGGAATTTATTTAAACAAACAAACAAAAATTAAAAAATCGAAATTTTTATAAATGAGTAATTTATTCCGACACTTCAACGAAACAGTTAAAGAACAAACCACCTCGGGAAAGCTACAAATCCATAAAAGAAGAAAAGACTCAACTATGGCCACGTGGCCATTGGCACGAAAAATTTTATAAGTGGCCACACAAAATCCGGAATACACATTTTCTTTCTCGGAACCTACGCACTGACTCCACTGACTGAATCTATCCAATAAACTATTATAATCAATATAAGAGCACTCAAGACAGGTCAAGCTTGGCAATGGTTGAGAATTATGTAACGAACGAAAGAACGATCAAAATCAATCTGCCATTGCGGAGCTTGCTGGATAATTAAGGAGTTTATCTGAGCTATTTACGCAAGATCTTTTTGGGACAAACAAAATACAAAGAATTCCCAATTAAATAGACTCGGAATATCTTAGTCCGGAAAATGTGGCCGTATAAAAATCTGCCAAATCTCCAATACCAAAATTTCCAGATTACCACCCAACGTTAAAATCGGGTCTTCAAATATGACCCATTTAACCAAGAATTCCATTAAACCGCAACATATTGCCGATAATAACCACTAGATGTCTCTACTAATTATTCCACTGAGAGCAGAATTGAAATTTTAAATTCCGAAAATAAAAAAAATGTTGTGGCCATGCAATATCCAGTTCGCTAATATTCACACCAATCAATATTATCCAATCCACAATTCACTAAATGCCATTTGAATTCAAAATTCAATTAATTTTCCAATTCCAGTAGAAATTTGTGGCCTTCGGGCTATAACCAATTCACTAATATTCACTAAATGCTTCCACTACATATTCGCTTAAACGCAAGATGAAATCAAATTCATTAAAGGTTTCAGTAGAAATTTGTTTGTAGTCTCCAGGCCATATCCAGACCACTATAATGTTCAATGAAAACAATGTCATTCAAAGTCAGACTAAGAGCTGATCAGGTAACAAAATCCCGAACGTAAACACTCGGGCTTCACAAAGGAGATGTAGACAAAAACACTCGAGACGAAAACTAACCACACGAGCAAGTCAACCAAGATTATAATGTCACATCTAAGAGTCAGGTGAGAGCTGGTGACTAAGCGTTCAGACACTTGCAAAAGCAAAACAAGCGGTTCTCACGCAAAAAATGAACGTATACCCATCAAAGCCCGTGGTCTGTAAAAATATTGAAATTATATGGTCTACAATTTAGCGATCGTTAAAGTTAGTATGACCGGAATGTACAGGAAGTCACGTGAAGTCACGTGAGAACCGAATACAATAAATCCCGTCTTTCAACACTCAAATACACAACGAAGCAACGAAAAACCAGCGAGAGTACTGTAAATACCAAAAATGCCAAAAAATTAGCCCGCGTCAAAGAATAAATGACTCTTAAACACTGGAAACTACTCCACATATAATCAAACACGAGACATCGTAACACAGAACCACTTAATATGAGGAGAGACTTCACACACACACACACCCGCTATGTACAACCACTGAAGACCGAATCCAGGCGTGTTGCCTACCGAGACCAAGAGCGAAAGCTCATTGCGCCAAGGCAGTCGACTCAAAGAGTGCTCACATTAAAGGCGCGTTTATATACATTAAGTCGCGCTCAAGAGATGACCGAAGCTACATAAAATACACAGTTGGTGCCCTAAACTTAAAACCGTATACAATTTCGACAATAATACAATAATACACGCCTGGCTCCGTTAATGACGAACCCAATTCATCCAACAGGTGACTCTGATGGCCCATAAGTCCCAGTATTCTAGGATTCCGTGTCGTAGAGTCGTTACGTAAAAACTGTGACTTCACACGCCCGGTGACATGGCGTTTAAAAGTTAACCGGAAAATGGTGGTGGTGTGCGAGAATCTGATTGGGCCGAATTTTAACGTCCACCGCTAGTTCAGGCTGCGCTCAGTAACAGTATAATAAGAGCCATGTTGGGCCACAAGTCAGTTGTCGACATTAGTCTGGCGCGCGTTTGGAAACCGTGAAAAAGGAATCTAGTTGGAACTCCTTGCCATTCGTCATCCATGAGTCAGGTGTGTGTTGGGAATTATGAAGATGGAAGCCTGGTTGGGCCGCATGTCATCTGTCAATCATCAATCTAGAATGCGTGCAACACAGCACAGGTACCCTCACCAATCCCCCGAACACAACCGTAAAGCTTCCAACAGACAGGCCTGGTCGATTCTCGGCAAATCATTATCCTTGACGAAACGATGTTGTTGTTAACCGCAAAATTTGACAGGAAGCCGGAACTCGTATCATGTGAACAAAACATTTACGGAAGAAATACATAATCATATGCTAATAATTTTACGTGAGTGCTCTTTGAATCGAGGTGTGGCCTTCGTTCTTGGTTTCACTAAATCAGGTGCTTCTCCCGAAATTATTTAAAATCGAAATTTATTTTAAAGTAACAGGGATGAAAAATTTACCCTGTCACAAGGTCAATGCCGGAAGAACAGGAACCCTTATTAACTTTACGTTACATGACCAAAATGGAGACACTTTCTGTTTTGCAGAAATAAGCTATTGCAGAAGCAGATGCACCCAGCGCGGCACGCGGTATTTCGTTGAGGCGCCTATAAGCGAGTTTTATATCGTTCAAATCATCAAAAGAATTCAAATTTCAACAATTTCAAGTAGTATAGCTAGGCTGGTTCTGGAGATTATCACCTGGTAAAAAAGTTACTGCTAATTTACCGACAGTCGGTAATTCTGTCGGTAAGATAGAACTCTGACACAGATCCATGCCTTCGAAAATAAGGTTGGTTCCTGCAATACCGACCAAGTGTTTTGTCTAAGTTCGGGTAGGTGGCGTATAGTGGCTACCGGGGAAACCCGCCTTGACTTTTAGAAATTTGATTTTCTACAAGTTATTAGTTGTCCCTGTTTTACCGACCGAGAGTGTCGACTAAGTTCGGATAGGTGGCATATGGGGGCTATCGAAGGATCCCCCTGACATCTTAAACCGTCTAGAAATTTGATTTTCTGAAAGCCTCGATCGATGAGGATCTATTGTCTTTGAGATGTTTTTTCTTTAAAGATTCTGTAACGCCACAGTCGCTAAACAGTAATCGAAATTTCTAGAAAGCTAAATCGAATTCGTGGTTCGCTCAAGGAGGTAGGTCCCTGCAATACCGACCGAGTCGAAATTTCCACCTAGGTGTGATATATTTGAAGTGCGAACTAGTTTTCTAAAAAGTTTAAATGCTCGGAGAACTTCTCGTGAGCATGAGCATATGCTCGAGAATATGCTCGACTTTTTTGTGCTCTGAGCATGTACTGAGCATTTAGGAGCATCTTGAATTCGAATCAAAGAATCATATTTTTGTATTTGTATTAACTTTAAAATCAGAAATGTGTCCCAGTTTTCACTGTACGTTGAACTTCAAATTATTAGAACATAAATATCGAATTTTATTGAAACCTACTCAACTAATAACAACATTATTTGAATTTCGCACGAAAATGAAATAAGTTAAACTTAGAAAAGGCACCTAATTCAAATTATAAAAATTAAAAGTCATAGAAAATACATTTTTCCCATAAAATAGTATATAATATAAAACAACTGTATGTTAATAACACTATATAGTGAGATTGTAAAAAAATATATGTACTTTCGCTGTTCGTGTGATTTTGAGTAGACGTAGACGTTGTTAAATCTCAGTCCATTTGGGTGTAGAATTAGAGCAAGTAAGGCTTTGGTCTAACCGCTATTGGACGGACCACAAAATACTGCACGAATGCTGTCTGGTAGTAGACTACCATGACACGTTATCCTTTCCTTTTGTTGTTGTACAAAGGCGTCAAAGTTGTCAACTGGAAGTTTTACGGGTTGTGTCCTGAACCGCATCTCAATTTCAACTCTCGTTGAAGCTATAAATACAACGCTTATATAGCTTTCAGGTCAATGGCGTGCTGACCTCCGTACTCAAAGCAATGATTGTGCACCATACTAAAGCTGATACGAATAAATTGTCACGCCTTCGCCGTCGTCGTCGAGATAAAGGATTGGTCAACAAAGTCATGAACAACTTGCCGTTTGAGTTATACTTGCCTGGCTACCAGCATTGCGATCCAGGTACTAAACTAGCCAAACGACTTGCTCGAGGTGATCCGCGTATCAATCCACTAGACACAGCGTGCAGAGAACACAACATTGCATACTCGCAAAATAATGAGAACGTTGAAGCGAGAAACTCAGCAAATCGTGCACTAGCCAATAAAGCTTGGAAGCGCGTTCTTGCTAAAGACGCTAGAATTGACGATAAAGCTGCAACATTAGCTGTAAAAAACATAATGAATGATAAAGCGAAACTCGGAATTAGAATGAAGAAGAAAAAAACGTCAATTTTGAAGAAAAGAAGAAGCCAATAGCGATTAAGAAGGTTATAAATACAGCGAGGAAAGCAATGGTTCTGAGTAATAATTCCAAGGTGGCCATCCAGTTTGCACTCATGAGCGCACAGAAAATCGTTAAAAGTGTAGGTATTAAACATCAAGTAAAGAATCCACGCATCTTACCAGTATCCTCTAAAGTCGGTGGTAATTTTCCACTGATTCCAATTTTCGCTGGCCTCAGTACGCTTTGAGCTCTTTCTGGTCGAGCAGCTTGTATAGCAAAAGGCTGTAAACGACGCCATCGCAGCCAAACAACAACTGACAGAAGCTCAGCGTCATAATAAAATAATAGTGGCTATCGCTCTCGGTAAAGGACTACACTTGAAACCGTACAAGAAAGGACTAGGTCTTCATACGGAACCCCACCGATAAAGACAAGGACTTCGTCTAAAACCTGCATCAAAAAACTTGAAGTGAAACTGCCACACGCCGATCTGTTCAAGTATGCTGTAGCTCTAAAGATTCCTCATTTCCGTGGAGTCTTTATGCTCAATCAACAACCAGTGAATGGACCCTACCATTCTGAATCAGCTATTGTTAATCTTAATGATAGAGACGGTCCTGGAACAGACTGGATAGTATATAAAAAGATTGGCAATAGTTTCCTATACTTTTACAGCTTCGGTAATCTTAGACCACCTTCGGATCTTGTCGATTACTTCAGTGTTAGTGGCACTGTAAAGTATAATCATGAAATATACCAAGACTATGATAGTGTTGAATGTGGAAACTTATGTTTGAAATTTCTCTGTGGGCAGTTGAATAATAAAAACAAGTACTGTCTATATAAGAACGTGAGATGAACTTATTTCAGTCAGTATTGAGTGCGATATCGTCATGGATGAATCATTCACTCTCACCATAAATGGAAACTCTTCTGTGCTAGAAGCATAAGAACTACGCACTTGCACTCGTTGAACTGCTCATATTCAATGCGATTTCTAACGTTGATACTGGAAAGAATAAAATCTATGTCGGTGACAAAGTGGTGGAAATACCTACTGGCAGCTATGAGATTGAAGATATTGCGATTTATGTGCAAAAGTTTCTAGCAAGTGAGATAAAGTGTAAACGTGAAGTGAACTTTCAACCAATGGACTCAATTGGAGAACTTTTAGGATTCACACCACGTGTTCTCAAAGCCAATAAAACTCATACGTCGGATTTTCCTGTAGCTATTGTCAAAGTAAACGCTCGACGAGTTGAGTGCAATATCACAACGAGATGAACGATCACAAAGTGCACACGATTCATGAATTCTTTTCTGTTGTACCACCAGGATATAAGATCGTTGAAGCTCCATTACACGTCATTTACCTCCCAATCGCCGTGAAGGCAATACATCAAATTCAGTTCCGCATAGTTGATCAGTACGGAGACTTGGTAAATTTCCGTGGAGAGGTTATAACAATACGACTACACATTAAATCGTCATAATGTGCATCGTGTATCGTCGCAAAGAAGTCTATATAAGAGAGTCGACATGCATGAGAGAAGACAGTTCCCTACCAGCACGCAAGGTGCTAAAAACTAAAACGTCCATTCAAGATATTTCTCATCTCCTTCTGCTGCAATAAAAGTGACAGAAATACTAATAATACAGGCACAAGTGAGATTTGATGAGTTCTTGACTCATCAAATGCATGAATCTCATAGATAGCTATGATAGCTACCTGTAAGATTCATGCACATCAGCCTTATGCCTCGTCGTCATTCAACAACAGAGATGAAATTCGCATCGCGATCCAGCATCAAGACTTGTGTGTACCACCCAACAGGAGTTCACTGCACGTGTATGGAAGACTAACAAAAGCTGATAGAACTACAGCCACTACTACTACTATCCTAGTGAGCAACGCCATCTGCTATCTGTTTGACGAAATTCGTTATGAACTCAATGGCAGTGAGATTGATCGATGCAAAAACGTCGGTCTCACTAGCACCATAAAAGGCTATGTCTCTCTCACCCCTGGACAAAGTTATATTATGGAGAATGCAGGATGGCCTGACATGGAAGCAACAAGACGTATTACCAATGACGAGGGCTACTTTGATGTTACTTTACGGGTCAGTATGAAGACTATCGAAAAATCATTGTAAATGCAATGCATGATCTCATCTTGACAAGATCACGCAGTGATTTGAACGTTATTATCCAAGATCAAGAGGAGGAACAATTTAGGATTACGATACACAAAGCTGAGTGGATGATTCCATATGTGATGGCTTCAGATTAGCACAAGATACAGCTGTTGAACTTTATTGGGAAATATTTACCTATTACTATGAGTTTTCGCTCATGGGAAATGTATGACTGCACCCTGCTCACAACCATTTTAAAACATATATGGACGATAAAAACGTCAACTCAAATGGAGAAATCACGTTACGTTAGCCTGGGCTTCCAAAGAGGTAGAAAAAATAATCGAAGAAGATACGCTCGTCACTTTGATCACTGCAGCATAACCAATATCAAACTTTTCCTAAATTCACAATACTATCCATACGGCAATTTGAATCTGGATATTACGCATAATTAGTTTGCACTATTGTACGAGATGTATGCAAACTTTCATACAACCTACTATGGTAAAGAGTCTGAGCCGATGTTGTAAAAAAGCGATTTCAAAGAGCACGATTCACTGATTGTTCTAGATTGTGTGAAACAAAATGAGTTTCTGAAACAGGCTTCAGTGGACCTTCGTTTGGAATTTAAATCTGCAGACAATTTTCCTGCTGAAACTGCAGCCTACTGCCTAATTATATATGATCATATTATTCAATACTAGCTCCTTAGCGGTAATTTGAAGAAGTTGATTTAAGAGGATAGTGGTGGGAGTAATGTCAGTGGTGGTGGTGTGAGAAAGGTATAAAAGAAATAATTTCAGAAACAGAATTCAGTTTTCATCGATATGCAGTTCATCGTGGACGTGCAAGGCTTCACGAAGCCTATCAACCAGTTCGTCTTCAAGGAGTTGGCTATACTTCCTCTTCAGGAAGACGCTCTACCCCTGCTGTCCAAAATGAAAGCGTAGTAAGTCGCAGTTGCCATAAGGTCGACAATTGAAAAATCACACGGATTACACACACATAGTTGACCCTTTTTTGGGTTTTTTTTTTGTTGGATCCTGACGTCACAGCCGAAGGGACCTTCTCCTAGCTATACGTAGGTCAGTCACGTCCATTTAAACTGTTCTTATTCTTTCCCCACTCGTATGCTTTCCCTGGGTTTCCCTGTCAATTTATGAACGGTGGGTGATATTTCTATATCCGGACGATAATATACAACGTACAGTGAAATGAGTTACTTTAACTAATATTACTCGTTTTTAAGGCAATTGTAATTTTTTTTCGTAATTAACTGTATATCTTTTTACTAACCTAATACAATTTTTTATATTAGATGTTTATCCTGAGTATATTATGCATTATTAAAATACTCTTAATGAGTGTAAATAAAATGAATCGGAAGATTTAATTTATGAAATTTTCAAATTATTTTAATTTTTTTATTTTAAATTATTTTAATTGTAATTAAATTGTAGTAAAATTAATACAATACGAAAGCTGGTAATACAATTATGGTAATATGTATGATTTGCAATAATTCTAATATGTACAATATCTATACAATACATTTTTTTGTAACACTTTTTATAATGTTTGTACATTATTTCATCATAGAATTGTATTAAAAAATTATTTTTAAAATGTGTCATTGTTTTTCTCAATTTAAAAAAAAAATCTATAATCACACAGAAAATCTCAATTTCAATCTGCAGCAAAGTAAGAAATCGAAAAACAAAAGGCGATGACAATAGAACAAATGATCCTCTTCAGATCAAAATAATATTGCTGCAGATTAAAATAATATCGTTCGATTTACGGTGCATTAAAGGTAATAAAAAAAATAAAATTGTCAAAAAAAAACATCATTCTCCGAAGATCGTAAAGTAACCGACATTTTTTTAAGTGACTTTCAAGAGGAAAATGAGTCTACCAGGGTATCGCTTCGTACATAGCGTAGTAAAGATACAAAAAATATACCTAACTCGCAACGTATTCTGACAAAAAGCACAAGTTGGCAAATTTTCCCAAAAAGGCCTTCTATCTGCAGGCATTTCGGGTAATAATTCCTTAAGAATTTTCGTTTTTTTTATTTCGTTAATTCCACGAGGTGCTGACAATTGAGGGCCCAAAGGAGTTGTTAACTGAGTCATTTCTCAGAATTTCAACTTCTTTATACTCACCGGGAAATGATGTTTTTTAATGCCTTCTTGAAAATGAGCCTCCTTAATGTCGCTGAATAATGAGTTGATAATGAGTGAGTGAGAATGAGTCAATAATAAGTTGGAACTCTTCTGACGTTTTCTATATGCAGTTTCATCAAAGTTTCTGAAGTCTTGCAGCTCGATTTATATTATTTCAATTAAAGGACTCACTTGTTTGAGAAAATTTTTAAAATCCTCGAAGTTCAAGATTTCTTCTGTTTTTTTCCAATGTGCCCCAATTTTTCCGTGAACACTGTCAGCTTTCATGTACAGGTATGTGTGGCCGACTTCGAGGAAGCCACGTCTTTTGCTGTTCGACCTGTTATCGCTTCATGCCAAAGAACGCAAAGGTAATCTTTTTCGTGAAGAAATACAAAAGTTTCATTTATCACTACCAACCGATTGACAAAGAAACTGTTTTTTGTTGTCATTTTTGGAAGAATAATGATCTTTTGCATATCAACAGTATAAATATATGTATTAGCATCCCATTTGGTAGTTCTATCATTGCAATAAGCTTTTCTTGCTTCTGTGTAATTTTCTTTGTGTTTTGAATATTCTTTGCACAAATCGCATAAGAAATGGGTCTGATCTCCTGAAGAACATCGATGATGCTTTTGTTTTTCACACAAGTCACAAACATCTTCTTTTGGTCTATCAAACCCGACGTTTTCTTTTTTGAAAATCAATCGATAAGTTTCTTTGCAAACTTCAAAATTCTTATATTTTTTTATAATCATCGAACATCTTCGTAATTGACAATTTACTTTCTAAATACCTTCTATTGGGGGAATTCACGGAACGATAATGTGACACTTGTGGATTATAAGAATTTATATGTTCTATAATTCGCCCTCCGTCTTTCGATTCATAACATTGACGTCCACGTTTATCGAAAGTGTCTGCCAGTCCATCGTTTTCCTCTTTGCTACGCGGAAATTCTCTTATCCTAGCATCGGATTCAAATCCGAGAGCGAAGAAGAACATGCTCTTACATACTGGAATCTTAGTACTTCCATCATCAATTGGTAATGTGTACATAAAAGTGGTCTTTATTTTAGGTTCAACATTTTAAATGCCTTGTAATTTTCTTCTTTTGATTTCTAAGGGAGAAATGTGTGCATAAAAAAAATTCGACGTTCACCAAAACTCATTAAATGGAAATAATCAAAATAATCAAATAGTCGCTGTCTATACTCAGTTGTAAATTTTTGCTGTCTTTGCTGTCTGCAACTGTCTTTGCAAGGCGGCAGTAATTTATATTTGTCTTCTTTCTTCGTCTGCTTTTTTTTAACAGGGACATTTTCTTGAACAATTTTCACACCTTTAACGGTATCATCCGCAACAGGTACAATAACAGGGGATTCTCCTGTGGACGCATCCACTGTTGAAAGTAAAAGAAAGTGTTTATATTAAAAAAAAACCATCAAGTCTTTACAAAGTCCCCAAAAATTTTCAAGCGTCGGAGGGTGGTCATTTTTGACATCAACTGCCTGCTAAAAGCACCCTCGAGTCAAAAGTTTAAAATTTTCTACCAAGCAAAAAGCGTAACGTACTATTTCATTTTCGGTTGCAAAAAGTACATTACGCTTTTTTATTTTCAATTGACAATTTTTTAAAATAATTAATTATTTTATTGCAAGCATTCGTTGCTTACAGAGACCGATCAAAAACAGTTTTTTATAACAATTTAAATCACTTTTAAGCGAAAATAACTTGAAAATTTGGATATTATATTTCGTTATTTTTAACATTACGTACTTCAATATAATTTTATTTATTAAACAATTAACCAATAAACATTGTTTAAAATACTTACTTTTTACGTTTTACACGGAGAAAATGCTCAAGCACTGAGTGCTTTTCTCTACACGACTGGTTCGTTTATAGAAAAAAAAATTTTTCATACACTACTGGTTAGTGTATCGACACGAGCCAGTCGTTTATCGAGAGTAACCAGTAGTTTAT
>JBAGKK010493737.1:0-15501 GCA_037177015.1 Euceroptres primus
CCAAAATTTCAGCATTATATTTGCATTTCTCTCTTAATAAACCCGCTGAATGTAAATAAAAAATCGGTCGGTAATTCCTGCATGAAAAATCGGTCGGTAATTCTTGCATGAAAATTCGAAAAAAAATTGGACCACCCTAATAAACATCCTCTTTAAGAATTAGAAATACTTTCGAAATTTCCAAACCTAAACAACGCTTGAAACAAGGATGTTGATTGAAGATGCACTTGAGAAAAAGATTTTAATTTGAAGTGCGTCCGCCCTCTTGATGTCAGATTACCATTTTTTTAAAATGTCAAGTCAGGTGAGAGATGATGAAAGAACAAAAGACACTTACGTGGACCAGAGTTCATGTGTAGGTGGTAGTTTGACATCGGAGGTTTTTTCGGGAAGTTTGTAATACTCGTAGACGTAGGAGGCAGCCGGATCGTCACTATGACCAGAAACGGCTGATACCTGATGTTGTTGCTGAAGATTGAGCATGGCTGCGGTTGCTACCGATAGCGGATGCTCGCAGTAGGCCCGCCAGTCGCCCTCCATACCCTGCACCTGCACCTGCACGGCCGCGACCCTTTTGTGGACTTCCGGGTCGCCGGGTTCGGCCGCACCCTGGACCCCGGTCGCGTTTTGCAGGGACTGCGCCTCCTCGGGGCCTAAATCTTCTTCGTCTTCAGGCTCACGAGATCCCGCCACTGTCCCGTAACCTGATTGGTCTTCCTCAGGTACTCCACCTGAGTCCTCCTCTCCTCTACTTCGTCTTCTGGAAAAATATCGAAATTTCAAGATTAGAACGATTGTTATTAATAAATTATAACATTCGATAGTTCCTTATTAATTCAGGGTGGCCGCAGGTCAGGAAAAACCTGGATATCAGGAAAAAGTCGGGGAATTTTGATGCTCAGGGAAAGCTATTGAAGTCTGGGATTTTTTAAGAAAACTTGTGAAACTCAGATAATTTCTGTATGATGAAATCTACACAGAATAAACTGTGGATAAAATTTGTTGCAGGTAATTTTTTAGAGGGATAAATTTTTATTTAGGAATCTTCACGTTTTTCAAAGTACATGTCGCCTCAGAGTTATAGTATGACATGTCCATTTTTTGAAAATTTTGAGTTATTTATTTTACTTTCGGGTTCATTAAGTAATAAACTATGTTTTTGAATAAAGTTATCCCTGGAATTTATGCTTTCAGCCCCACAATTATTAATTAAAGTCATGATGTTAATTAAAAGTTAGAATTATATTAAGCCGTGTCCAGTATTTTTTTTTTGATAATATTTCAATCTCGCAACATGTTTACAACATTATTTCAATCTCGCAACATTTATCTTCAATTTATAAAAGTTATTTTCGGTTGTGATTTAATGAAATTTTCATCAAATTAATTTTCTCTAAATATTTATTTCACGTTAGAGAGACCGAAAAGGAGACGGGATTGTTGACGAAGACCGCTACTACTTCCATGGAAAATGATTCCATTACAAAGTAAATTTGATTTTTTTTATTCAAATAAAAATTTTAAATAAAAATATTAATGTAGGAAACTTACATTGAGATCTTTAAAATGCAGTGGTTTTTTTTAGCAATAATATAACTTATTGTTAATATTTCTATTAATTTAGGGAAATCGAAGAAGAATAACTAGAAGGAAGAGAAACCGATCCTGCAGAAAGTCGAAAAAAGCGAAGTAGATGTCTGAGATTGATAAAGAGATATATCGCTTCTTAAGATAAAGATAAAGATACATCGCTTTTTAAGGGGGTGTCCTGATTTAAAATGCCCAAAAAAAGAGTTTTTTTCGAGAATTTCTTTAGAAGGGAAAAAAATAACTAAGCCCAGTGAACTTTGAGGTATATTTTAATCTATTCTCGAACCGTCTAAAAATAAAAAATTTGACATGAAAAAAAAATAGTGTTAATTTATTAGTCTATTTCATAAGCGCCTTGTCACTGCAGTCTTCAATTGGCGGGAAAGATACCGCTCGCAATTTTAGTCTGAAACAAAAAAACCAAAAAATTTTCAATTGGCGTATATTTCTCTTCTGGGTGAACTAAGAAAAAACAGAAAAAATCGTAAAATCATAACTTTTTTCAGGTTTGAATTTTTTTTGTTTTGAAAGAAAAAAAACACTTTAACGTGCTATAAAAGTTACTAAAACAACTTTTTTAGCTACTTTTTTAGTTCACTTAGAAGAGCATTTAATACTGAAGAGAAAAAACTTTGGTTCGACTCAATAGGTAATTTAGTTTTTTTGCTATCACGCCCGCCAATTTAAAAAAATTGTAAAAATAAAAACTGGAGAAAATGCACTTTAAAGTTTTTAACAGGAAAAAATATCAATTTTTGGTTACTTACACAAATTATCGGCTAATCATCTATTCCTGCCCCATACAGCAACCCTTCTTGGATAGTTTATCTATCGATTTAAGCAATAAAAAAATCGATTTTTCGAACCTTCTTAGTCAGGACTCCCCCTTAAGTAATTTAATTTTTTAAATTTTCACTGTACGTTCAAAATGTTTAATCAAAAAAATAAAAGCTTTAATAATCCAGTAGTTAGTAACACTTCTGTATGCACTAAAAGTGCGACGCAGTAACTTTGGCTTAAAAAGTCCGCGAAATTCCCCTGATTATGAATATCAAGGTTACTTTTTCGAAATCTGGTGCAACAATTTTTTAAACATTTTTTAAAAACAATTACATTATTTTTTAATATAAAAATTTTCTAAAATTATTTTCGGAAATGTTGACGAAATTTATTATTGAGGATCAATACAATCTCCCCACCGATTATTTTCGGAAAGTTCATGGAAAAAAAACTCTTATATCTCAACAAATTTTTCATGCAACGACTCGTTTTATAGTTAAAGCGTTATAAAGAATTGAATTTGTACTAAAATTGACATATTTGCGGCTGCATATCTCGGCAACTATTGGACCGAAAATTTTCGAAAAGTGTAAATCATTTTTCAGGAC
Organism: Euceroptres primus; assembly: GCA_037177015.1. NCBI lineage: Eukaryota > Metazoa > Arthropoda > Insecta > Hymenoptera > Figitidae > Euceroptres > Euceroptres primus. Next base: position 2,979 of record JBAGKK010493737.1, read on the forward strand.
ACTTGCTCCACGAGAAAAAAGAAAATTTTCCGACGGAGCTAAAACTTTTATTGATACTTAAGTTTTTGAAAAAAAACGAAAATAATTTTTCAGAACATTCGCTCCACGAGGGAAAAGAAAATTTTCCGACAGAGTTAAAACTTTTGTTAGTACATAAGTGTTAAAAATGTTTCTTTTTTTTAAAAAAGTCCTTTTAAAAAAAAAATTTTAAGAAAATTTTCCGACAGAGTTCAAAATTTTGTTAGTACATAAGTGTTAAAAATGGTCTTTTTAACATCCTGTGATGTTAAGTTGTGTTGTAGGTAGTTTTTATCCCGGAATCGAGGTAAATTATATCCTTCGTTTTTTTCTGTATACCTTAACAAGTAAAATTTACAAAAAATTACAAAAATCCATTTTAAATTGTAAATTTGATGAATTTCAGGTATACTTTATTCCGGACATGAAAGAATGTTTACTAAGAAGCGTAAAAGATTCAAATTCTGAACATAAAATATTAGCGGCCAGGGAAATTGAAAAATTGTCCAGTGAAAAATCAGGAATTTGGAAAATGCAATTTTGCGATCATCCTGTTAATAATTTTTAGATACATTTTCGAATTTCAAAGAATTGGATTTCAAATGCAGGCTTTTCAATTAGGATGCTTTTACTTGGGTTGACCTAAAAGTTGGATGGTTTTCAAATTGTATTTCAATTTGGATGCCTTCAAATAGGGATTCTTTTCAATTTGGATGCTTTCATAATTGCTTGTTTCTTTAAAAGGATGCTTTCATATTAAATGTCCTGAAATTTGGATGATTTCAATTTGGATGATTCCAATTTGGTTGATTTCAATTTGGTTGATTCCAATTTGGTTGATTCCAATTTGGTTGATTCCAATTTGGTTGATTCCAATTTGGATGATTCTAATTTGGATGGAATTAAGGATGTTTAAAATTAAGGATGTTTCCAATTTGGCTATTTTCGAACCTGGGTGTTTCTTTAATATTAGGACGGTTTCATTTCAGATGTCCTGAAAGTTGGATGCTTTTCAATTACGGTGTTCATTTCAGTTAGAACATTTTAAAAATTTCTTCCCGAATTTAGATGTCTTAAAGTTCTGGATGATTTCTTTAAGTTTCTTAAAAAAGATTTCTTAAAATTTATATTTTCTATTGCACAATGCATTTCTAATAAGCTCCAAATTAGATAATATCAAATCGAATTTGATTGATATTGATCGATCACATTACAAATTCCATAAATCATAATCAATCTGTGACTTGTCACATGTTGATAATAATCACTAGCAATAAAATTATAAGTAAGAAAACACCATCATTTATAATTTTCGAATTCCCCGCTTGTTTTTTCGTCAAAGAAATCTTTTTAGATAGAAGATAGACACTGTTTTTTCAATTTCTTTCAAGGCTCGACATTTTCTCGTTTCATATTTCTCGATACCTTCCCACCGACATGTTATCGATAATCCTCTAACATACGATACATCCCAGCTTCGTGATCGGTCGTAGGCGTATATGTCGTGGACTTTAAGTGAGAGAACCAAAGGGTTTGAAAAAGCATGAGAGATTACGTCTCCGATTTCAAAGATATTTATCCGTCTGCTGCTCGAATTCGGTAATGAAAAATGTATTCGTGTCTTATCCGATATAGTCGCATGTCAGGTTTTACCATCCAGAGTATATCGTGATTCTGGAAACTTTAACGGTGATGCAGAAATTGTAACAAAAAGAAATCAGTCGATCGAAACAAGAACAGTAATCTGAAAAAGGTTTACATTTTGTACATTCATACGTCAAAGTTTTAACTATCATCAATATTTCATGTCAGAAAAAAAACTGTCTTCAAATTTATTTCCAGTTTGGATATTTTCCACCTTGGAACTTTGAATCGCGATTTAAAATTGTTGGAAATTTGGATGGTTCTTTCAAATGTAAATGGTTTCCAATTTTGAATTTGGATTCTCATAACCAACGTCTATGTCTATAAAATCTCTTATTCTATAATTTATGCATACAATATTTTCCAAAGTAATTGATCCATGACTAACGAACTACCCCGTTATTGGCATCCTTGACTGGTTCTAGTGATCGATGTCGATTCGCCTCAGTGCATCGCTCTTTGATTTATAAAAACAGAAAGATCGAACCACTGTCGCGATTGCTTTCTACTTCCTCGATAAACCCCCTATAAGAGGATTCCTCATCTAGGGAAAAATTCATCCCCACTGAGTACAGGAAATCTCAAGCAGGAATATCAACCTCGAAGGATCGTCAGCTTGGATTATAATCCAACCTGCCACTTCAAGTGTTTAATCTACCAAAGTAGAAATTCTCTATTATTAATGATAATGACCTTGTTCGCCAGATCCGTGTTATTCACTCTTCAACCAATCAGATTACTTCCATTTGATATGAAAACGAAGATTTTTCCTTAAAAAATATTTCCACAGATAACCTAAATCAGAACTCTCCAAACATTCTGAGTCGTAAATCAAATTAATCAAACAATTTCAACTGCTATGAAAATATGGTATAATGGATAACGAAACCAACTTTCTGCTGTATTAAGAAAATATGGTACAATGAATAACGAAACCAACTTTCTGCTGTATTAAGAAAATATGGTGCAATGAATAACGAAACCAACTTTCTGCTGTATTAAGACACCCTGAAGTTTTTTTTGTTTTTTTTTTGTGTGACTTCTAGGCAATTTTTTGTCGCCCCCGACAAAAGTCGCGAGGCATATGAGAATGCAGATGCTTCTGAGCATACCTACAGGCTTGAAGATTAATTATTATAGACCCCTGGCTTTTGCCTACAGTCATCAATTTATACTCGCGTCTCATGTGCATCCCAATTCAAAATCCCGATCCTGATGCATAACGCGGAATAAAGGCTTATCCTCTCTAATTTATGCATGTCGAATCAATCTCCCTACCCCCTTCTCCTCCCCCTTCCCCTGATCTCTTCTCTCGCAATAAAACGTGCTTCTTTTTGGTGCTACCTGCACCTGGACAACCGTCATAGTTTGCCCCCTTAGAAGGAGCTCCGGCCCCGATAATGAGGCCCTGAGTTATCCTGTGCAAATATTTTTCTCCTTTGGTGTTTGCATAGGTTAGGGGCAGAATTCGCGTATGCCTCACTGGTTAGGAAATTGCAGTGGCGCAATTATTTATTCTTGGCAGGATAAAATTAAGATTGAGGTTTCAATTTTAGGTGCATTTTAATTTGAAGTAATTTAGATGCGTTCAAATTTTAATACTTTAAAATTTAGGGACTTCAAAATTTAGGGACTTTAAAATTTAGGGACTTTAAAATTTAGGGACTTTTAAATTTAGGGACTTTAAAATTTAGAGAAATTTGGAAATCATCCAAATTGGATGGTCCCTAAATTTTAAAGTTTCAATTTGGACGTTTCAATTTGGACTAGAATAAAACATTAAAAATTTGTTTTTAAGACTGCAAAGAAGCTCGGAAAGTATTTTTTACCGACTATGTAATTTACAACTTACATGTTTAACTGCAGATAATTTAGGAAATTAAAAGTTAAATTAAAGTTGCGACTAGAAGCTAAATTAAAAGTTGCGACTAGAAGCAAGACATTAAAGACATTAAACATTAAGACATTAAAATTGTTTTTAAGACTGCGAAGAATCTTGAGAAGTATTTTGTACCAACTACATAATTTACAACTTACATAAATAACCATAGATTCTTTAGGAGATCAGAATTTTAAGAAAAGCGAAGCAAATATATAGAATAAGATTGTATATTCAGTCATCAGGATTATTCCTGTTTTTGGGTTATAAATTACTTCAATAAAAAAAAAATAATAAAAAAAACTTTAAAATCTGAAGGCTATCCAATTCGAATGTTTCAAATTGTTTTCAAATTCTGAAGCTTCCCATTTTAGATGGTTTTCAACTTTACATGCCTTCAAATTGGACTGCTTTCAAATTTTGGAAGCTTATTCTAATTTGAATGGTTGGAAATTTGGAATTTCAATATTCGATTCATGCAATTTTACAGTATTTTAACTTCTAATGTATGAATGTTTTAAACCCAAGCCTGGATGCTTTTATTTTCCAATAATTAGAAATTCGCTTCCGAAATTGTCTGTTCTCAATTTTGAATGTTCTTTAAATCTGAATCAATGGTATGATATGCAATCTTTATTTGAAATTGAATTTGGAATTGGGAGATTTTGAAATTTAGAAGAGATATTATTTTAATAGCAAAGGGAAACTGAAGTAAAATTAATATAGTTTATTCAAATGGAAAATGTGATTATTTAGTGGAATTCGACGCCATTGTGAAAGTATGATCATACATCTTGATCTTTTCCGGAGAGCACACATTCACGCATACATCATGAGCACCATTATCTGTTCGTCCATCTTAGCTAAGACTCCTAGCTCATCTTAGTTGGCAACCCTTCTCGTCATTTTTACAATCTATTTGCTTACCATCATTCTGCGTGGAGAGCATCATAAATATATGGAGAGAAAATTTAGGGGAATATATTTCAAGACGGTTTTTAATTAGAAATTTCAAGAGTTAACTGATAAAGTAACTTTTAAATGCAAATACAAAAATGTCAATCAAATTGGAAAGTATCCCAATTGAAAACTAATAACTTTTTTTTAACTTCAATTCTGGATTATTTAAAAGTTGGATGGTTTTCAATTTTGATTCTTTTTAATGGAAATGTTTTCGAATTTAAATAATTCTCAATTTGGATGCTTTTTAGTCCAGGTATTTTTAATTTTTGATGATTTCAAATTTGGATGCCTTGACAGTTGAATGATTTTTATTTAGGATGTTTACAAATTTTAACTAATTGGACACTAATTTTCCTAGGTGGACACTTTCAATTTGGATAATTTTTCTTATACCTGCAGAGTTGCTTTTCAATTCTGATGTTCAATTCAAATTTTGATGTTTTTCAATTTGTATGTTTTCTAATTGAACTCTTTGAATCTGGATGTTTCTCTAATTTCTGGTTTCTATATTTTCCTGATTGAACATTTACAATTCAAATACCTGTCTAGTTGGACCAATTTACATGTTTTGCAATTCGGATGTTTTTATATTACAATTGGTATATTCTCTAATTTAACCCTTTTAATTTGGATGTTTTTCTGATTTCTAGTTTCTATAGTTTTCTAATTGAACAATTTCAATTAAAATATACGTTTCTAGTTAGACCAATTCAGATATTTTTCAGTTCGGATGTTTTCTAATTGAACCCTTTCAATTTGAATGTTTTTCTGATTTTTAGTTTCTATAGTTTCCTAATTAAAAATTTCAATTCAAGTACTTTTTTATTTAGACCAATTGAAATGATTTTCAATTCGGATGTTTTCTAATTTGAAACTTTTCTAATCGAACCCATTCAATTTGGATGTTTTTCTAATTTCTGGTTTCTGTAGTTTCCTAATTAAACATTTTCAATTTGAATAGTTTTGAAGCTGGACCAATTCAGATCCTTTTCAATTTGGATGTTTGTATATTTCCTAATTGAACTATTTCAATTTGAATGTTTTTCTGATTTTTGGTTTCTATAGTTTCCTAATTGAACAATTTCAATTCAAATACTTTATTATTATTATATTATTATTATTATTTTTATTATTTTTATTTTTTTTCAATTTTAACCTTTTCTAATTGTACCCTTTCAATTTGTTTTTCAAATTGTTTTTCAACATGTTTTTCTAATTTCTAGTTGCTGTAGTTTCATAATTGAACAAATTCAATTTGAATACTTCTTTATTTGGACCAATTAAAATGATTTTCAATTCGGATGTTTTCCAATTTGAATCTTTTCTTATCCAACCCTTTCAATTTGTATGTTTTTCTAACTTCTAGTTGCTGTAGTTTCATAATTGAACAAATTCAATTTGAATACTTTTTTATTTGGACCAATTAAAATGATTTTCAACTCGGCTGTTTTCCAATTTGTATCTTTTCTAATCGTACCCTTTCAATTGATTTTTTTCTAGTTTCTAGTTGCTGTAGTTTCCTATTTGAACAATTACAATTCGAATACTTTTCCAGTTGAACCAATTAGGAGCTATTCAATTCGGATGTTTTCTAATTTGTATGGTTTCTAATTGAACTCTTTCAATTGGGGTATTTTTCTAATTTCTAGTGTCTACAGTTTTATAATTGAATATTTTTAATTCGAATACTTTTCTATTTCGAGCAATTCACATGTTTTCCAATTTGCATGTTTCCTAATTGAACTCTTTCAATTTGGATGTTTTTCTGATTTCTAGTTTCTATCGTTTCCTAATTGAACAATTTCAATTAAAATATACGTTTCTAATTAGACCAATTCAGATGCTTTTCAATTCGGATGTTCCCTGATTGAACCCTTTCAATTTGGATGTTTTTCTGATTTTTAGTTCCTATTGTTTCCTAATTAAACAATTTCAATTCGAATACTTTTTTATTCGGACCAATTAAAATTATTTTCAATTTGGATGTTTTCCAATTTGTATCTTTTCTAATCGTACCCTTTCAATTTGTATGTTTTTCTAATTTCTAGTTGCTGTAGTTTCCTAATTTAACAATTTCAATTCGAATACTTTTCCAGTTGAACCAATTCAGGAGCTTTTAAATTAGGATGTTTTCTAATTTCTATGGTTTCTAATTGAACCCTTTCAATTTGGGTGTTTTTCTAATTTCTAGTTTCTCTAATTCTCTAATTAAACTTTTCTAATTAAAATACTTTTCTAGTTGGACCAATTCAGATGCTTTTCAATTCGGATGTTGGTATATTACAATTTGTATATTTCCTTATTCAACCCATTCAATTTGGATGTTTTTCTAATTTCTAGTTTCTAAAGTTTCCTAATTGAACAATTTGAATTATAATATACGTTTCTAGTTAGAACAATTCAGATAATTTTCAGTTCGGATGTTTCCTAATTGAACCCTTTTAATTTTGATGTTTTTCTGATATTTAGTTTCTATAGTTTCCTAATTGAACAATTTCAATTCGCATATTTTTTTATTTGGACGAATTAAAATCATTTTCAATTCGGATGATTTCCAATTTGAATCTTTTCTAATTAAACCCATTCAATTTGGATGTTTTTCTAATTTCTGGTTTCTATAGTTTCCTAATTGAACATTTTTAATTCGAATACTTTTCAAGTTGGACCAATTCAAATGCTTTTCAATTTGGATGTTTGTATATTCCTAATTGAACCCTTTCAATTTGGATGTTTTTCTAATTTCTAATTTCTACAGTTTTCTAAATGAACAATTTCAATTAAAATATACGTTTCTAGTTAGACCAATTCAGATGCTTTTCAGTTCGGATGTTTCCTAATTGATCCCTTTCAATTTGGCTGTTTTTCTGTTTTTTAGATTCTATAGTTTCCTAATTCAACAATTTCAATTCGAATACTTTTTTATTTGGACCAATTAAAATCATTTTCAATTCGGATGATTTCCAATTTGAATCTTTTCTAATCGAACCCATTCAATTTGGATGTTTTTCTAATTTCTGGTTTCTATAGTTTCCTAATTGAACATTTTTAATTCGAGTACTTTTCAAGTTGGACCAATTAAAATCATTTTCAATTCGACTGTTTTCCAATTTGTATCTTTTCTAATCGTACCCATTCAATTTGGATGTTTTTCTAATTTCAACTTTCTATAGTTTCCTAAAACATTTTCAATTCGAATACTTTTCTAGTTGGACCAATTTAGATGCTTTTCAATCAAGATTCATTTCCACTTTTAAAATTTCGACAACAACTATAAAACTCTAAAAGGCAAAAAAAATTCGATAAAAACAGGGAACAAGGAATACTTTTATCCCGTACTCCCTTTTCAATTCCGGATCCGTCTTCGTTTCTCAAGGACCGATAAAAAGCGTATCAAACAAGTAAGCAATGCAGAGAAAGACAAAGACGAAAGAGCGTAGAGGATTCATTGTTGGAGGGTGGGGGTTTGTAAAAAATGTCGGCTCTACTGAATCGATTGCCGTGTGGACGTTCGTCGTATGAATTTTGAAATAATGCGAGCACGTTAAGGATCTGTACTCTGGCGCACGTGGCTCGCTGTATACGTGACCGGTGTATTTATAGGTTATGTATAATGTTGAGCTGGAGCGAAATGCGCTATGTGCTTTTATAGCGATTTCTCGAGAATCTGAAATCCGGTAATGGGCGATTCCGCGGAGAACGAGACTGATATTTTCATTTCCTTATTCTCATTTCTGTCCACTGCGATGGACTTTCTACTGAAAGTTGATTCGGTCATCATAAAAGATATTGCGAACCGTAGTGCAAACGAGGATATATGAAAATAATTGATACACTTTCTGCAGGAATTGGACCAAGATTTTGATCAAGATTCGTTTTAAAAATCAGGTTTATGGAGGGCAATAATATTTTTCTGCAAAATGTAACTTCCGGTGGACTTTATATTAAAGGAAGTGAAATTTATTATTCGAGTTTTAAAATTTTTATTAGGTTATTAAATTGTTAATAGCATAGATGATAAATTGTCAGACAGTACGGTTCTTTTCCTCAAATTTTAGACAATTTTTCCTCAAATTTTTCTTCATATTTAGACAAAATTTATTTAAGGAAGATATTTAAAAATAGGAGAAATGGATTTAGTTCAGTTTTTCGTTTCATTTTTCTTCGCTCGTTTCTGGTTGGTCACAAAAATACTGAAAGAGACTACATTGGATACATATGCTAATATAAGGTAACCCCTGCATGTGCTTCTTGGGACTTCACCTGCGCATCCGGTTTTCGCATGCTTCTTTGATTTCGTCCTCATGTGTCATGTCAGTCTCTCTATAACTTTTCAAATGGAGAATTCAAGTTAAAACGCCTCAGATTGCATTAAAAAATTTCTTTTGCCTCTAAATATGGGAGTTTGCAAGTGAAGTCCTCTTCAAAACAGTTAAACAATTTGAAAATGAAAATTAACCAGAAGAATTTAACCAGAATTTACCCGGAAGGAAAATTTATGAGATTTGAATTCAGATTCAGTAAATAAATCAGGGGAAAAAGTAAATAAAAATGAAATAATTGACACCTGTACGAATTTGAAATAATTCCTACCATTCAAAACATGTCTAACGGAATTTTTCAATTGTCTGAGAAGGTTCGAATCCCCTAATCGTATGCAGACTCACATAGAGAGAATTTTGTGTCCAGTCATCCTTTACATTTATGAACTGCAACGTGAATATTTTTACTTTAATCTTCATTGACATTCATCAAAAACAAATTTCATCATCTAAGAAAGTGTGAAATGCATTCTCACATAAAAATACACAAAAATATTTAAACTTTATTTTTAAATGAGGGAGAAATTATAAATACGTAATGGAATCATTTTCGAGACAAGTAACTCATGTATAAAGTAGTTTTGACCTTTGGGTAACAGTAATAATAAACAGGATAAGTCCTTTGTCGGTGAATTTAAATTGTTTTAATTACTCGCGAGCGACTGAAATTTTTTAGAATGTGGGAAAAATAGGTTAACCTAAACTTATAATTTTAAAAGCTTTGACTGTAAATTGTAAATGTAAATGTATGACTAGGATAATTGTGTAAAATGTACTTGATTCTGGTAAAAGACCATTTATACGATCAAAGTCGGTGTTCCAGTCTCGGACTTCAATGGTGCAAGGCACAGAACATAAAGAAAAAAAAGAGTCGATTAATATTCCGTGGAAGTATTGTCCACGCGACCCGTGGAACCACCCCGAAGATCTCTCATACGCATTTCAATGAAGCCGCTTCTCCTGGTCGTTCCACAGACACATAAAGCATTTCGAGTGAGTGTTTTCCGTCATTCGGACATCCGAAACACGAATAATCCCTAGGTGTGGTCCCTTGAAGGCAAATTTATCTCCTTTCTTTTTATTGCTTTTAAATCTCAGATTTGATAAAGATTACTTGAGAGTTTTCAATTTGTATAATTTTACTGCTGTTTTACAGGATTTTAAATGGACTTTTAAAATTTGTTTTAGTATAAATGATAAATGTTAAATGCTTTGTTTTGGTATCTAAATGCTTTGGTTTAGTACCTAAACTCTTTGTTTTGGTGTCTAATGCTTTGGTTTAGTATTTAAATTCTTTTTTTGGTATCTAATGCTTTGTTTTAGTATCTAATACTTTGTTTTGGTATCTAACTGCTTTGTTTTGTGCGTTTTTTATCTTGGATGGTATAATATAATGTATGTAAAGATATGAAGAATTAAAGAATGCTTTTGATGGAAAATTGTTCACGAATTGTAAGTTATAGAAAAGGAAAATTAGATGATTCTCGAAAAAAAATACGAACTTGAGTAGATCATCTATTTTTCCTCGACTGCTCAATTATTATCCCACCTATGTTTGCCATTACCCACTCATATGTACTCAACGGTTGCACATACCGGGTAAAAAATCGCAAGGTCGCATACTTAGATTCTCGAAACCGATACCAGCTGCATAATAATTCCCTGCTGTAGCCGCGAATTGAACTGCTTATGCTTCGTACTCATTGCAACTACATAGTTGCCGCTCCGCCTCACGTGAGGTTCGCATCTGTATTTTGTATGTATGGTGTATTTTATATGATGTATGGTACATCGTAGCCTGATATTATAGGGAATGCTTCTCCAAGCAAGCATGCATTCAGGCACATTGATAGCATACACGAGTCTTTTTTCACTGTGTATGTGGAGCACACACACACTTCAGGACCGTGAGAGAGTAACCTGTCGTATGAGGAATTATCTGTGGAAAAATAAAACAAATATAAGGCCCGAGAGGTTCGTGGACAAAAAGAGGAGGAAAGTTTTCTGGGACCCTGAGAGAGACCCTGGATATAAGGGAGGGAGAAGGGGAAGAAAAAAGGGGAGGGAGAAGGTTGACGCGAACTCCTCGATCCATCAAAGTCAGTCAGACGACCCTCTCTTTCTTTCTCAGTTTCACCCTCTTTTTCCCTCCTTCTCTCTCTCCCTTTCTCTCGACAGACAGTTCTCTCCTTCAGGTCGATTATATTTTTACAAGCGTGTCCAATGTCCTCGAGGAATATATTACCGAGGCATGATGATATCTGGATTTGCCCAGGCCAGGAAACTGTCACGAAGAGACTTCAAAGGGTTGAAACTGTATCGTTGGGAAAGAGAAGGAGAATCCATCATTCATTGGGGTTTTTCGAAATTAGATCGTTGGAGCAAATTACTCCATGAGTCTGCTACAATTTTCCATTATGCTCTAAGATCTTCCAGAAGCTTCTAGAATTTATAGAACATTTTTTGAATCTTCTACACTTTCTCTTCTTGTTCTTGTTCTTCTTGTTCTTTTTCTTGTTCTTCTTCTTAACTTTTTTCTGGAGTCGAAAAAACAAGTAGAAAAGACTCCCAAACTTTTGTAAACTCTATATCAGAATTTTTTAAAATCTTCCAGATTTTTCTAGGACTTTCTAGAACCTTCAGACCGATGTTGGGAAAGTTACTTTTTTGAAAGTAACTAGTTATGTTGCTTTGCAATAAAAAGAATCTAGTTACAGTTTTTTTTTAAGTAACTCATTCCAGTTACAGTGGCCACACTGAGAAAAAAATACTTTTGAATCTGTAGCATATGCTACTGCGATCTACCAAGAGCAGATGCTATTGATTTATAATAAGTTACTATAGAATTTTCAGTATCACTGTTGATTCAAATCGGTAAACTTTGATTCAAGAACAGTAGATTTTGATTCAACAGCGATTCCATAAATTCCAGAGCATATTACTTGAAATCTAGCATTTGCTATAATAATAATAATAATAATAATAATAATAATAATATTTCTTCCATATCAGATGGTAAGGATGAAAACTGTTTTATATTGACTTCATAATAATAATTCCTATGTCGCTCTTTTTGATCTTCTCTCAACATGTTACTTTTTGTAACATATCAACATGTAACATTTTACTTATGACTTTTTATTGTTAAAAAACGTATACACTATTTATTACATACACTAGAGATTCACGTTTTCCTTAAGATATATATTTTTTCGAACTTCTGTTTTTTACTCAAAATTTTGTTATTCCATATCTCGATAATTTTTGTTATTGATATGTGGATTTATTTATTTTCTTTGTATTTAAGTTTTTAAACTAAAGTTGTTGTTTATAATAAATTATTATTTTTAGATGGCTTGAAAAGGGACCATATAAGGTCTGAAACGTTGCCAATTACATATTTTTAATTTGTTTTTTTCTTTGGGACCTTCTTTATACCGAAAAATTCTTACTAAACTAACCAAGGGTCAAAACTGAAGAAATAATGCACCAGTAATAGTACATGCTAGATTTAGAAGTATTTTTTTCTCAGGGTAAAGGAAGTAACTTAAGTTCCTTTTAAAGTTACTTTAAATTTTACCGCTCACCCCCTTTCAATTTAAAAATTTTTAAACAGATAGACATTAGTTAAAATAAAAAGTACGCGATATATTTTGGCAAGTGAACAGCAATATATTAATTAAAAAAAGAGGTATTGCAT
>JBAGKK010493748.1:0-15500 GCA_037177015.1 Euceroptres primus
GTATAACAACCGTCTTCATTGACTCATTTGAGATTGATATATTTCACGAGCGTTATCAAAGGAATGACCAAAAATAAATAACAAATACTTAATTTGACCATTCTTCAGGAGAAGGGTCTTGCTTTTAATAAACAATAATTATTATTTAAATTAATTTGATTAAAAAATACATAACTTAACCATTTCTCAATAGATATGTAGATTTCGTTTTTTCAGCAGAATGAACAGCAAGTACCTCGCTAATGGTTCCTTGCTGAAAAACTTGACTGTTGGACAACAGTTGCATATTTATTGAACAAATTGAATAAACGGATTATTTGATTATTTGACGTTTTTTCAGCCAAATCAAAGTTCAATTTTTTGTGGATAGCCGTTCGCTATAATATTTTTCTTTTAGTTAACAATCATTTATTATTCAAACAAAAGGGCCTAGTAGGGTCAGCATGTATATGCTGTCTCCACCCGGAACTGTTCGAGATTTTTACTATAAGTTGACATTTACGTATTAACCTATAACAGAGCTACATCTTTAGGGACGTATTTAACCTATCTACTATTCCGATGAGTCACGAGGAGGGCCGGACCTGTCCGATCACAGGGTAGCAGGCCGACCGGCCGCTCCTCGTGCTTCACTTCGTTCCAAAGTGGCTTTGCAAAGTCACCAAATTCCAGTCCCATCTATTCGCGTCAGTAAAACATTTTGCCACGAAGCTGTACCGTAGTTTTCCTCGTCGTCTCAGGCCTTCGTCTGAACATCCACCGCCTTCAAGGAAAACCTTACAATAGTACAACTCAACGTAAGTCAATAAAACTATATTATTAGAGAACTCGAATAATTCATTGACTTTTCCCAGATCTCTTAGCGTTCCAGCTCCCAAAACCCATCCTCAATATAGCAATCACACTATAAACCTTACATCAATGCCAAGTCAGTCGGTAAGACAGTTTTTTGTTCAGCAAGGTAGGGAGCTGAATGAGATCTTGTTTCAGTCCATAAGATATGTCCTTGTTTCACCAACCGAGTGCTGAAGGTGCTTCATAGGTGACCCATGGGGCCTTTGGAGAATCACTTAGTTCTTGAATCTTCTAGAAGCATAGACAGGTAGAGTGGCAATGAGTGCTTCAAATGGTCTGTATTATTAGCCTTACACCCAGTCAATAGGAACCAATATAATCCTAAGCGTTTGTCTAGCTATCTAAAACACACGGATGAATTGGATTATTCTGGCATCAAGTTCCCAGTGGCATTGAAGAATGTGTCTAAATTTGAAGCACAAAATGACATATCGATTCATGTTTACGGATTTATAAAAGAAAAGGAGAAATTCACAATCATTCCTATCCAACTTACCTCGCAGAAGAGAGATGCTAACGTAAACCTCCTTCGGGTTGAAGAAGCACACATAAATGAAGACAGCAGCAATGAAGAGGATGAAAACGGCAACAATGAACAGAAGCAGTCACTCTACTTCCACTGCGTGTGGATAAAAGATTTTCCGCGACTATTCAGTAGCCAACTGTCGAAATATGACAATTATCCAAATTATAATACATATTAAGTACCTTATCTTCTAGGTGTCCTATGTTACCTTAGATTACCAGCTTAGAGAAAATGGAGAGGAAGTTGGGACTCCTTTCATCTATTTCTTTCGAGTTAGGCCGAAACTTTCACTGTTCGTCACCCTTAAGTGACTCTAGTCCTTCATTAACTTTCTGCCGGTGCCAAGTTTGGGAAGGGTCCGCTAGCCTTAGATGACGGGCATGCTCGCTTTTGATTAACCCGCGAGTAGAGACCGAGTTGCGTATTGATACGCCGATGGCAGGTTCCTTGTTACGCGAGAAAATTCCGCGGCTCGAGAATAAATTTGTCACTCCTCGACCGTCCTCAACCTTCCGATCGGCTCTCGCTGAATGAGAGATTTTGGTTTTAACGTCCGATCGTTAATCTATTTAGAAGTGCCCCCGGGTGGTGCACTTTACAATCTCCAGGCGTTTTCCAACGCGCTTACGGGGATAGACCAGTCCGATTTGCGAAATCTAACTTATAGATTAAAGTTCCGGAGACCCCACGGACGGGCGGTAGAGTCTACTGTTTTGGAGCTCCTTTACTCCTCAAGACGACCCGACGAACTGCGAATTTTGATGTCCCTCGATGGGCCTCGTCGATTCACCGCAAGGTGAAATCGGTAGGGGTTTTTGCTTAGATAAGGGAATTTTGATTGGACATAGGTGATAGGAGTAGGAGCAGGAAATTGGAAGGTGTTGCCATGAACTGTTTATAAGTGAGATTTTGCTGACGGAAATATCGCCTGACTTATTTCTGCTTGATTCTCGAATTTTTAGAATCAATGCTGTGTTCAATATTTTATAGTTATTAATGAATAACTACTAGGTACATTATCTTACTATTCTAAAATGGTTTAGAATTTGTGCTAGAGTACATAAATAGTATCCGTAAATTTGGATTTTTCTAGCTGGATAAAAATGAAAGAAATGAATATTTCCTTTCATTTTAATTTTGGAAAATAGCGGTGAAATTTTATTTTCCAAATTGATACAGCACGTGTTGTTGTTTTGAACGTCAGCTGTCAAGAAGGCATGTTCAACTTGTCGGTAAGGGACGGAGCGGAGCGGAGGAGATAGTGTGAAGCATGGGCCTTGCGGTGCCCAGTCGAGTATTGTTGCCTATAGCGTGTAGAAACTGCACACTAGCATGGAATGCGGCGCAAGGAAATCTGTGGTGCAGAGGGACGGGACAAGAATCGGCGAGCAAGCCGCGGTATCCACGGAAAGCGAATCATGCCCTGAATGATTTGACTCCCTCTTTCCCTCCGTTTTCCAAGAGCTTTACCTTTTCTCTTACTCATAATTCTTCACACATTTTACATGCATAAAATGTGTGTGTTAATTCTTTTAATGTATTTCTATCGTTCAGTTCCGATTCGTAATTTTTAATAACAATTCCGTAAGGCGAATATAAAGACGAATAAAATGGATGTTAAAGTCCTAGCGCTTTTGGACCTCAACTTCACATAATTATCTTTATTTAATCGAGTTATTTTTCTTTCGTCGTGAGGCTATAGAATTTAGTTCGGGCAGCCAGAGTTGCTAAGTTGCTGGTTTCACCGCCTCGGCTCAGATTGCATTTTGGTTTCCGGTGCTCGTCAATTAGCTGAGTCGAGACTAAGTGTGAGAAATTTTTCACATGATGTAGTTCAATGCTATTATTTTTTCTAGGAAAAGTAACCCGTCTGCCAGAATCGCTTGTAACAACCACCACGGATTTTCCATTTTTCGTCTCCGAAAAGTGGTGACTCGAGGAAAGAAAATACTCTGATGACAATTTTCATTTAGGCATCAATGAATTTTATTGTTTTCAGGTTACTGATTTGTTCATTACACAGTTTAAAAGGCTTGTGAATTTCGGGGAATTTGGGTTGCGAAAGTAGCAGACATATTATAAATCTTAAGATAATTTAGAATACGTATCTAAAAATTACTAATTTTACTGTTGAAATTTACAGTAATGTAATTGAATTGGATTGTTTTATTTACAATTGGCCGAATGGTGACTAAATTTGCAGTTACATACTACTGCCTAACGCTTTGGTCATTTCTGAAAATTTTTATAGAAATTTCCAACGATGCAGTCGTCTTTTACAGGTTCTTATGAATTTTCTTTTGTTCCCGACATTTGTCATTTGCAATAAAAATTTTATGACAACCCATAAAATTTTTGTTCAACAAATTTTCGTAATTTGTAGCTTAAGTAGAGTTCTGGGCCTATATTTTGCCACTGCAATCTTTATAATTTTCTGTTCTGAAAACGAAGAAACTCAATTTAAACTAGGTATTAAAATTGATAGTTCGAAACTTATTGAAAGGTCGAATTCATTTAGCCTTTGAAAATAGTGTATTTTTGAGTTGAGTTATTAAATGCATGAAATTAAGATTTGACTAGGACTAGTTTTAAACAAATCTGATTATAGCAACATAAACCTAAGAATTTTCCTATGCGGATGAAGTTTTAGTTTAAATTATGGGCTATTCTATTTCGATGCAAGTACAATTGCAACCCTATTATTTCATGTTGAATTTCACGAAATATTACATAATAGTAGGATGTAACTAGATTAAATGATCACTGAAATAATTATGTTAGGTTTAAACATTTTTGGCTCGCTGAATTGGATTCCGTGGTTATTTGCAGCTAATCTTTTGATAATTGTTTAAATTTAGGGATTTCTGTTTCTGGGCCTCGAGAATTCCGAAATGTGTAAATTAATTTCAGAACTAATGTGTTTTCTTGGAATTTATTCAGTGGCGTACCACCCTAGTCACGCGCTAATTATCGTCACCTCGTAGAAGTGTGGTGCGAAAAGTAAGTGTTGTCTTCGCCTCCCTGGATTACGGTGTTGCGTCAATTTGTGTAGTTCTTTTTTTTATTTCCCTTCTTCTCTTTCTTTTTTTATTTTTTTTATTTTTTAATTTTTTTCTCAAAACCCAGACCTTGCTGAATCATATTTCGTGTCTATAGGCACCTGCAAACCAGCAATATATAAAAAAAATAAATTTTGAATTAAGCATGAGGTTAGATTCTAATTGCTTTAGAGTCCCTTTAAATTAGGATTGTGATTACTTTTTAATTAGTTTTAATTTAGATTTTATAAAAGCTTTAATTTATTAATTTCAATCTAGTGTTTAAATGAGTTTCACCTACAATTATTTTTTTTTAATGACTTTCAAATTTTAGATTCTATGTTAACTTTTACTTGTTCACTTAAATTAGATTTAAGTCAGATGTTTAGTTAACTTTAGTTTAGATTTTGAATTATCATTAATTTCAATATTTAGAAACTTCTAATTTAGATTATAATTAGCCATGATTTACACGTTTTATTAACTTTAGTTTAGATCTCTAATTACTTCTAATTTAGATTGTGATTAGCTTTGGTTAAGATATTTTATTAACTTTGGTTCAGATTTCTAATCAGCTTTTGTTTAGATTTTTAATTAACATAAGTTTATATTTTTAATTACCTTTAGCTTAGATTATGAATAATTTTAAATTAGTTTTAATATAATTTCAGTTAGTTTTTTAAGTTAGCTTTTGTTAGATTATAACTAGCTTTAGTTTAGATTTTTAATTATCTCTAATTTAGATTATCATAAGCTTCGGTTTAGATTGTTTAGTATAGATTTTTTATTTTGCTTTAGTTCATATTTCTTACTTAGTTTCAGTATACATTTTTGATTACTTCCAATTTGGATTATGATTAGCTATGTTTAAGATTTTTAATTAACTTTAGTTCAGATTTCTAATTAGCTTTCGTTCAGATTTTTATTTACTTCTAATGTAGATTATGATCAGCTTTGGTTTAGATATTGAATTAATTTTAATTTAGATTTTTTTTATTTGCGTTATGATTAATTTTGTACTAGTTTTAATTTAATTTTAGTCAGTCTTTCAAGTTAACTTTTATTGTTCCTCTTAATTAGCTTTAGTTTGGATTTTTCTTTTAGTTACTTCTAAGTTTGAATTAAATGAGCTTTTGTTTAGATGCTTGTTTAACTGTAGTGTAGATTTATAATTAGCTTTAGTTTAGATTAGAATTGTGACTAATTTCATATTAGTTTTTATTTAATTTTAGTCAATTTTTACTTGTTCTTTCGAATTAGTTGTATGTTATTTTATTTTTAGCTTTAGTTAAGATTTTTATTACTTCCAAGTTAGTTTTAGCTTAGTTTTAATTGAATTTTAATTAGTATTTTAAGTTAACTTTTACTTGTTCATTAATTATAATTAAAACATAAAAATTAGCTTCAGTTTAGATTTTCTTATAACTTCCGAGTTAGATTCAAATTATCTGTAAGATAGGTTTTGATTTTTTTTTTAAATAAGCTTTTAGATGTGTGTTAGAATTAAGCATCATTTTTAAAGAGGAGGTGGAGGGTAAATAATATATTTTAACATTAAATTGATGAATAATTAATTACCTTTGGATTCTCTTTATCCATGGTTTTCTTTTCTTGTTCTATATTGAAATATTTGATCAATTTCACTATGAAGATGACGCTACAGGATACAGCATTCTCCAATAATGTTAACACTTGCAATATACAACTTTTGGTAAACTAGAAAGGATGAATTGTTTGAAAACCGTTGCAGGATGTTTTCGCGCGGGAAACATTTAAATGCGAATAATAAAGTCTGAAAGAGAGGATTGAATTGGATAAGGGTTTCATAAAATAGTGTTATAAGATTTATCACTTTAATTTATAAAACAGAAATATTCTCCAGTAAAGGTCTGATGTCGGTAAGGTAGATCAATTACATACCGATTAAGGTTCTACCAATACTCGCAATCTACATTACTGACTGCGGGTAATATCGACTGTCGGTAAATTTTCGTGGGACATAACCTCACTTGCAGTCAAGTTCAGAGTGGCGTAGGAGTGGGTTGATGTATGTATTGTCAAGTGTCAATAACTGTTTGTAGTTCAGACAATTTTCAGAGATAACGATTAAGTTGGCACCACCTTTTAATAGCTGTCAATAACAATGTACGTGTTAAAAATTCAAAATCACGAATTCGAGACGCTAGTGATTCAGTTAAGTAGTTGCAAAGGCAAACCCCAGTTTGACCGGGAAGTTATAACTCTGACGTATCTACTGAAAGTAATACCAATCTAAGGGTAATATCGACTATCGGTAACTTGCAACGGTGGCACCATCTGTCGGCTAGTGAAGTCATGACTCATTTTAGTCAAGGTCGGTAAGGTAGAATCCTGATGTATCTACCGAGACTCAGTTGATGTCAGAAATCTGCATTATCTACCGAGGGTAATATGCACTGTCAGTAATTGCATAAGTGGCGCCATCTGATGGAAAGTGACGCATTTGGTTCCAGGTCGGTAAGATAGAACACTGATATGTCAACCGAGGCCCAGTTTATGTCAGAAATCTGCATTATCGACTGGCAGGAAAAATATCGACTGATAGTAATACCAACTGAAATTAATGCCAACTGTAGGTAACTTGCATCAGTGACGCCATTTGATGTCAAGCTACGCATTTGTTTTCAAATGCGTAACCTGACGTATCGACTGAGACTCGGTGTATCTCAGGAATCTGCATTAGCGACTGCTGGCATTACCGAATGATGGAATTACCGACCAGCGACAGTGGCGCGATCCGTTGAGGCAGCCCGTATTAGAAATCTGCATTACCTACTGCTGGTAACTTGCGACTGTACTTTGAGGATATGCATTGTCGACCGACGGTATTACCGACTGACGGTAACTTAGCACGGACTTGAACCTAGAATTAGTGGCGCCATCGGTTGGTACATTGGGGATATTTATTACCGACCGAGGGTATTACCTACGGACGGTAACTTAGCACGGACTAGAACCTTGCATTATTGACGCCATCTGTGGTTGCTTTGGGGATCTGCATGACCGACCGAGTGTATTACCGACTGCATGTAACTTCGCACGGACTCAAACTCTGCACTAGTGGCGCTATCTGCTGGTGCATTAGGAATCTGCGTTACCGACCGATTTTAGGCAGTGGCGCCATCTGTTAGCGCATTAGGAATTTACATTATCGACCAAGGGTATTACCGACTGCAGATAACCTAGCATGGACTTAAACCCTGCTCGGTCGGTAAGTGGCCTAGAATCCCCACAGCTATACTGCTACTGTGTGCGATTTTTGTGACTTTTGACTGGATACGTTTTCTCAGTTCTGGAGGGATTTTCTAGGTTCTTCAAGGAGATTTTAAGGCATTTTTCTCTGGATTGCATAACCTTGACCATAACCTTGATGCCTGGTAAGTTGAAAACTTTTCATCTTCATTCTTAACGATCCGAATTGAGAAAGTGAACAATATTTCGCGAGTGTCGTTTAAATTAAATTTACAAATAACACTCAAACTCTCAGGCTCTATTCAATTTTGTGAAGTGAATCATTAGTCCGCCAGTGGTACCATAAATTCCAAGAATGAATGATTCTATATGATTTTGAACATTAATTCTACAAACTTGGAATTTTTTTACTTGTTGCTACGTTGTCAAAAAATAATAATTTTTTATTGGCGAACTTTTATTACGTGTTGCGAACAATTATAATTTACTTTTTTTTTAGAAATTGAATTCGTGGAATCTTATTTTAACGTATGTCGATTCTTGTCTGTTCATGATGTCGATTTCAAGCTACTTTGTAGAGCAAATCGAGCCTTGTTCTCGGATCAAAAGTGCCATTGAAAATACTTTGAAATTAAAGCAGATCACTAAAGGGACTTTGACCACAAGACTCGAGTCTTTGGAAAAAATCGGATGCGTTTTCAGGCTCAGCATTTGGAACTAGTGAAGGTTCTTGATCAGAATGAAGCGAATATTTATTTTACTAGCAATCTTCATGGGACCACCGAGGAAGCATATCTAATCGCGGAGGGTGGCTTTATGGACGAACTGGACAAATTCTCGAATGACCTTGCTTCCGGGTCGATGAATGATTCAGTTCCTTAAATAGCTGGATTATCGTATCGATCGATGCCAAAGATTGAATTTCCTAAATTCTCTGGCAATTATACTGAGTGGGAAAACTTTAAGGATTTATTTACATCTTTAGTCAATTCAAATCCTGGAGTCTCATTAGTGGAGAAGTTTCATCATTTAAAATCTAGTCTCACCGGTGAAGCAGCTCAACTTCTTCATCGAATTCCGGTAACTCAAGGTAATTATCAACGTTGCTGGGACCTACTTACAGAGCGCTTTCAGAACAAAAGAGTTCTCAGCAACTCTCATTTGGCTGAGCTTTTTTCAATTCAGCCAATGAAGGCCGAGTCTTCGACTGCTCTGAAGGAAGTTTATAATGCAACGGTTGATAACATCAAAGCTTTATCTGCCTTGGAGGAACCAGTTGACAAATGGTCGTCGTGGCTGGTGTATATTACCGTAGAAAAATTAGATCGCCAGTCTCGCCGTGATTGGGAAGCCTCCCTCGGAAACTCCACGAATCCTTCAACGTTTGACGAACTGAAGACGTTTTTAAAAAACCAGGATTCGGACCTTGGAAGCTTTAGATTTTACTTCAAATCAGCCTAGTCAATCTTCGTCTCAACAATCTTTCAAACCTGATTTTCAAAAGAAAAGGTTTAGAAAATCTACAAAGTCTTCCAATGCTACAACAGCCAGCGTCAACGCAGTTACAGAGCAGCCAATATAGGAACAACTTTCTAAGGATCAGCTTACGAAGAAGCCGTTCCAGAAAGAAAGTGCTTCTTTTTGCCTTAAATTGCATTTTTTAATGTCGTGTTCGCAATTTCCAGGCCAATCTGCAGCACAAAAGAAAGAGTTTGTTTTGGAACGAAAATTGTGTACCAATTGTCTAGGATCTCATTCGTTCCAAAATTGTGCTTCAAAAAATGTGTGTCAGATTTGTCAGGCGAAATATCGTACGGTGCTTCATGAACCATCTTCAAGCTCAGGACAGTCTTCTTCGATGATACAAAGTACATCTTCAACATCTCATCAATTGCAATCTGCTAACGCTGTTTCGGTGATGCAAATTCCTCAAAGCAAACCACCACTGGTACTCTTCTGGTTTTTACACCACTACATCTTCTGGTTATATGAAGTATGTTCGAGCATTTATCGACCAAGGTTCGGAGGTGTCCATAATCTCTGAGTCCCTTTATCAGTCTTCAACTCTATCGTTGCAGAGGACATGTTGTTCTTTTAGGAATGGGAGAAAGTAAGTCGGGAACATCTCGTGGATCCCTCAATGTCGTTGTGTCACCGAGATTCGAATCGGGCTTTAAACTTCAACTCCGGGCTCTTGTTCTTCCGAAGTTGATTTCTAAACGCCCAGAGCATCAAAGGGCCTCACCGTATAAGCATGTGAAATGTGCCCCCAGAACAAATCACCCGCTTTGTGAAAAACATTCTATGAGGTTGAAAATAAGAAATTTTGATGATTTTTTAATATCTCTATACAGTCCCCCATAAGAGTTATGGTCAAAAACGTACGTTTTCTTGATTCTTATGACATTCTCACTTGTTCCAAGATAAAAATCTGAAGAAATTCACCAAGATTTATATTTCCATTGTCTGTCATGAAAAATTTTTAAAAAATTTTTGAGTCTAAAATCAAAAATTATTTTTGTATTTTAAAATTAAAAGACATTCTTTTTCCAAATTTTGAAATCGAGTACTGTTTCAATTTTTTTATGAAATAATGGAATGTTTTGTATGTGTGTGAATTTTTTCAGAATTTTTAAAGTATTGCGCGTTATTTAAAAAAATATTTTATGATATTTTTTCATAGTTGCGATTTCTTTTATAAAAACCGCGAAACTTTTTTTGCTTTTACATACTTTATTTATCAAGTCATCGATATTATTGTAGAAATGTCTAAAAATTAGCACGATTAGACGCATGAACACCCAATCCGACTGTAAAATGATCTAATTTGGATAATTGCTGTTTAAGTATTGTCGCGTTATACTATATGTAGTTGCGCGGAGTTGCGCGAATGTGAGGAAGAAGGGGCGCTCTCACAACAGTGAGGGTTTGATAAAATCTGGTTCACGTTTTGTCATTGATGTTATGTTTTGAATAATTCTTTGAACGCAAAATTCAGGTGAAATCCAGTTCAAATCCAGTTTCGTTGTTACATCGGTTACTTCTAATTTTCGCTGTAATAGTATATTATGTACCACTGGCGGGATATTTTGCCGTCCGAGGACGTTCAAAAGCCGAGGCGGATTTTTGGGCCTCGACCGGTAAACTCTCTCATTCCCCTTACTCTTAAAAAGAGAGGAGGGGGCATAAGGTGAGAGGTGGCTGGAGTCCATCTAAAGTTCAGAAAAGTGAAGGGCATTCATTTCAGACTAGTACAAAAAAGTGAAGTTCGACTGTATATTGTTACATATAAATTATTGTTTGATTTTGTTAGAGTTCACTGATAAGTTGAATTGTTCAGACTTTTATATTTACTTTTTTTTATTTTTTGAAGAAAAGATCT
The DNA here is from genome assembly GCA_037177015.1 of Euceroptres primus. Lineage (NCBI taxonomy): Eukaryota > Metazoa > Arthropoda > Insecta > Hymenoptera > Figitidae > Euceroptres > Euceroptres primus. The sequence continues at coordinate 11,033 of JBAGKK010493748.1, forward strand.
ATTTTGAAAATTATTCAAACTTTCCATATTTTATCATGATAGCGGATTCCTTCATTTTCTTAGAGATCTACAGAACGAGGCTCAGATAATAACCTGTAATTAATCACGAATTTTTAAATTTTTAACGTTGAAAAATGAAAAAGGACAATCTTTGTTTCAACCTCAAGATGTCGAAATGTCAATGCATTAAGTGCAATAAATATGCGTGGCAATCATCAGGCCAGTTATAAACGATAAGCAACAAAATTGAAGCCGTCAGACTCGCTGAGATCTTGCAAAAAAGTGTCTCTATCGGAGATATTTTATGCAATGCATGTCTCAGAATTGCATATACGTTTGAGCAAGTTGAAAATCTCAACAGTGCAACTACAGCTCCGGCTCCTGCGATATCAATGGATTTATCTCAGCCGTCGACGTTATCATCTTCGCTGAAGTCATCTTCATCAAGTCACAAGTATTGCTGCGTTTGTGGATCAACTTCAAAGATTACGAGCGTTCCCTTAGAAGCTCGACTCCAAGCATTTTACCAGATGCGAATCTTCATCCCGTGTGGAAATCGTTGCTGCCAGGATCAGCTTTTGAAAAAACGATTCTACAATGAAAATTTGAAACGTCTCCGAGTTCACTCTCATGAAAGCGAGATCTCAGTTCATGACTTGTGCCATATAACAGACGCTCTATGAATTCAGAAGGAATCTACCATTTTGGGTATTATTGGAGATTACACGCTATCGGAAGAGCGCCTTCGTGTGTTCACTGGATTAGAATGGGACCAGTTGATTGAGATTCGTGATATGTTGAATTCTATGAGGAATTCCCAAATCCGGAGTGTTACTCAAGCTCTTGTTGTTTATTTGTTCAAATTGCGCACGGAAAATTCTAATAAATTAATTTTGTTCTGTATTTGGATTTAAACGTGAGCAGGAAGTTTCTCACTACTGTAATGCCGTAATGAACTCATTTGAAGAAAAGAGTATTGCCTCAATACTTTGGATTTGGAACCCTCTCACTTGCTGAACTGATCGAGAATGAAACTTCAAACACCGCTCGCAAACTTTATAAAATAACAACTCAGTTCTCATCTTTGATGGAACTTATGTCCACCATGAAAAAAGTTCAAACAACGAGTTCCAGAGGAGGTCTTATTCGGGACAGAAAAAAAAGCCACTTGGCAAACCATTCACAATCGTCACAACTTCTGGATACATCGTTGATACTTTTGGGCCCTTTTCAGCGAATCAAAATGATACAAAAATGCTTCAAGATGTCCTTGAAGATCCATCTGGACTTCGGCAACTTCTCGAGGAAGGAGATATCTGCGTCGCCGACAGAGGTTTTCGAGATGTCAAGAACCAACTGACCAATCATGGTGATAGGAATTGTATATCCCATATCCTTAATCCTATATCTACTACCCTATATGCTGTATCCACTATCCTATATCTATCAATGTAACAATCGTCGATTAAACAATCTTTTCCGTTGATGTAACAATCATTTTTGCTCATTTAAGGTTTCAAAGTTCTCATGACAGCCCTGAAAGGAAAACGGAAACAAATTTCTACTGCTGCAGCCAACGAATCTCGACTAGTAACGAAAATACGCTGGGTGGTTGAAGCTGTACATGGTATCCTAGGAGAGAAGTACCATTTCCTTCATCAGCAGGTCGATAAAAAGTTGCTTCCTAGCATCAGATCTTATGTTCGGATTGTTTTTTTTGTTTGAACAACGAATTCGGTAAACGACTCGACTCTGATGCTAAACTTTGCGACCTTGTATTGGAACCAATTTTTGCTCAAAAGTGTGTTGAGAATACTTTGGCCGCTGAGGTTGAAAATGAGCGTTGGAATCCACGAAAACCTCCATTCAAACCAGTCACTTCTTCAGATGTTTTGGATTTCCCAGAACTGACCGAAAACGATTTGAAGATCCTCTTCACGGGCAGTTATCAATGGAGTCAGGCAATCGCATACTTAGCTGAATTAATGGATGACAATGACCAAATTCAGATGAGTTGCGTGAAACTTCAACCTTTTGAAAGTCGAAGTGTAATCCCGTCACATAAACAGTAATACGTATAAATGCTTCATAGACTACGTTTCTAACTCGATTGGTGTTGCTGGTGTGAAAAGACACTATTGCGACTGTGCCAATGGAAACAGGACCATCGGGTGTTGCTCTCATGTTACTTCAGTTGTTTTTTACCTGTCTCGCGGTCGTTATTTGTGAAAAATTGCAAAAACAGCCGAGATCCTGAGTTCTGTTTTCAACGTTAATCAATATATGCCCGTAATCAACGAATTCATGAAGCATATTCCAAGTTCATGGAAGAATACCATCAACTTCAGCACATGAAGTCCATGAACATCACTGTGGATCCAAGGATCATCTCAAGGTCTTTTTTCCTTCCGCATCATGGAGTTTGGCGTGATTCGAGTATAACCACGAAACTTCGAGTAGTTTTTAATGGTTTTCGGCGGTCAAGTCGAGGCATGTCATTGAACGAGTGTCTTCATGCCGGTCCAAAACTGCAGTTAAATATTTCAGATGTCTTGCTGGAGTGGCGTCTTTACTTCATCGTCTTTTCTGCGGATGTCGAAAAAATGTATCGACAGATCATCGTCCATTGATCAAATGTAGATTTTTTTAAGAACCGATGGATTAAAACGCTGCAGCTTTAATTGATTCAATCGGAGATCAAAATTATACCTTAGGATTGACTGTGTTATAATATTTTTCTGTCCATTAGAAAGATTTGTATGATCAGAGAAACGTGAAAAAGTACTTCTTTTCGAATTTTTAAATTTTTTTTCTGTGAGTACAAAAATTATGGTGAATTTCTTCAATGTAGAGATTGTGACGATAGTTAATAATAAGATATAAAAAATAAACAAAAATTAATATTAACCAAGTTATGAAAACCACTGAGTGAAACTTTTATTAAAAGTGGAGAAACTAGCTATTATTATTAAAAACTTACAAAAATTTTTATTAGTTTTTCAGTTTTTTAAAAACTTTAAACCCCGGATTTAAATAATAAAAAGCAGATAAAAATAAAAAAATAAATAAAAAATATGTAAAATATATAAATAATGATAATAGTTTCAATAATTGATAATACATATTTTTTTAAATAGTAACAAATAATTTATTATTTATTGTCCAAACGTCTTGTGATATCCAAATTTTCAAGTTCAAAGAAGTGAAAGAAAAAAAATGTTGACTTGTAGAGAATGAAAAGACGGAACTTTTTTTTATTTTAAGTTTTTTCACCGATGTATATTTTTAATAATAAAACTGAAAAAGTGAAAAAAAAAATTTTCCGCAAATTCAATTATTTTTTAAAACATAAATCGTCTTTACTGAGACAAATATTAGAGAAACTGTTTGAAATTTGGTATACGCACGCATTATACTCTAGCGATGCCTACAAAATGAAGAAAAAAGTTAAAAATGCCAAAAGTTTATTAATAATTAATTGCAAATTGAGACCTGACGGTAAGCACGTTTTTTAAGTTTCGGTGAAAAAAAGCATCGAGTGAACTTCAAAGTTGAAACAACATCCAGTGAGACATTTGTTCCTTACTATTGGGAGAAGATTTCTGAAAATTGTTAGATCGATTCATTAAAAAATAGCGGAAATATCCATTTTTTAAGAAAGTACGCGACGCCGTCTACGATTGCATCGTTAGCGTTGCGTTGAAAAGCGCTTGAATGTGCTAACGATGCAATCGTAGACGGCGTCGAGTGCTTTCTCATTAAACGAATATTTCCGCCAATTTTTAATGAATCGATCTAAAAATTTCTAGAAATCTTCCCCTAATAGTGAGGAACAAATGTCTCACTGGAAGTTGTTTCAACTTTGAAGTTCACTCGATAATTTCTTCGCCGAAACTTAAAAAGCGTGCTTAACGTCAGGTCTAAATTTGCAATTAATTATTATTAAACTATTGGCAGTTTTAACTTTTTTCTTCATTTTTAGGCATCACTAGAGTATAATGCGTGTGTATAGCAAATTTTAAACAGTTTCTATAATATTTGTCTGAGTAACGACGATTTATGATTTTAAAAATAATTGAATTTAGGAAATTTTTTTTTTCACTTTTACAGTTTTATTATTAAAAATATAAATCTCAGAAAAAAACTTTTAATGGAAAAAAGTTCCGTCTTGTCATTCTCTACAAGCCCATTTTTTTCGCATCCTAGAGCGCTCGTCCCCTTATTGCATCCGGCCCCTCAATTAATGTAATAGTTATTAATTACTTATTTATTAATAATTAATTTAATATTTACTAATTGTTTATTAATTGCGTATTATATTAAATATTTTATTCATTAACAAAATTTTTTAATAAAAATATTGGCTACATTTTTTTATTTCCCAACGTTTAACTTATTATTATTATTATTATTTATCGGCATTTGGAACTCGAAAGTTCATTGCCTCATCTACCCGAGACCGCCACGC
>JBAGKK010493759.1:0-15500 GCA_037177015.1 Euceroptres primus
TCGCGATGTAAACAACTTCTGGCGGCCCTGACTGTTCGAGCGATGGTCTTCAGTGTCGCCCGTCAAGGGACGCTCAGGGGGGGGGGGAGACAGAACCAATCAAGCGTGAAGCCGGCCATATTACGGCTGGCCTTATTACGCGCGATGAGTGTAATTCGATAATCATGAAAAATATTTTTTTACTCTTTGATGCAATAAAGTCACATTTCTAAATATTTTGATGTGTCTTCTTAGTTTTTGATGCGTCTTTATGTCATAAAAGACCTGTAAAAAGGATAATTGAAGAAAAAATTTTCTACGTCTTTTAATCACTTTAGTTTACCTTAAAACACTAGATTTTAAGTCAAATTTTGACTTCACGTAAGTGTATGTACCACCAGAATTTTTTTTCAACGAATGGTTTTTAAAATCATATGGCATATTGTGATGAACGAATTTGAATAGGGGGAAATAATTTCGAAGATAACTGTGGAAGCAGCATTGAAATATGTCGAAAAAATCACTTTTTTTCGAACTTTCAAATTTCAAATTATTTCTGCTAACGGAAGATAACGTTTTAAAAATCTGTAAAAAATCACAGAAATCTATTTTTACATATATAATTAGATTTTTCCTATCCTAATCGTCGAAAAACTAAAAAAAAATTTTCGACCCACCCTAATATTCATATTAGGGTCATATTCATATTCATATTCATACTCTATCCTAAAAGAGTCCAAATTTCAAATACGAGATAAAACATAATGAGCAGAATATAAAGCTAGCCGCAGGTGCTTGATGAAACGCCTCCCTTTTGATTATACATCATCATCATAATCTAAAAATCAAGGTGCAAAGAAAGCAAGATGAACTGAGTGGGTGAGTGTAAAAAATGGAGGAGGGAGTCGACAGATGCTGAATGGCGCTTGTAAATACCGTGGATGTCGAGACACAAAGGGTGCCAGGGGAAAGAGAGGAAAAGGTAGAAGCAACGAAGAGAGAAAAGGGAGTTAAAAAGAGAGAGGAGACACAAGGGGACACAAAGGGTTGTTCAAACAGCCCTTTGTCAAGCGTGCCGGGGACAGGAAGAAGAAAAAGTAACGTTGGTGGGTCGTAATTATTTAGTGGCCGGTGGAGCGAGTTCTGATAAAGAGGGACAGGAAGAGAGGCTCAAAGAAACGGGAATATAGAAGAAGGGCAGAGGAAAGGGACCTCTGAATTTGAGATCTGACTGGGAGATTCAAACAGACCAGCAGGTAGCCAAGTGGAACGGGTGTAAAAACGGGTGTACCCAAAATAAGGGTAAAGAAACAACAAGTATTGGGAATTTTCCCATCAGTATGGGATTTTGATATTTAAGACAGACAAGTTTGGAGGAGAACGAGAAAAGACACTGGAATATCAAGAATTGGGATGGTTGGTAATAGTCTTTATCAAGGTAATAGTCTTTATCAAGGTAGTAGGTGGACGACCTTCCACTTTTTTCTTTCCTTCTCATTAACCTCCTACTCTTCCTTTAACTCCAGCTTCTTCCTCGAGACCCCTCCCACCTTAATTGTCTTCCACTCGTTTTTACACCCGTTCCACTGCATTACTGTTCGAATACCAAGGAGAAGACTATACAGTATACAGCACCAGATCCGCCTTTTGCTCCGCTGCACGGGTGGCCGACAAGTCTACACTCTACACTAAGGTGCTTTAACAGCGATTAAGGTTGTTACAAATAAACTTTATCGAACTCGCTATCTTAATTTATAACGCCAACCAATAATTAGTCGGTGCTGATAGTGATTTTACTGCTTATCGCCATCCTTCGGGACTTCCAACTTCAAACAGACTAATTATCTTGTGGGGAAAACCTGCGAATCTTTCTTGTCGTTAACTTGATTTTTTACATTTATTTCGAACCAGAAATCAATGCTGATTGTAATAGAAGTCAGTAAAAGCATTATTAAAGTCAGTAAAAGTGTTAATAAACTAAGATGAACAATCAAAGGAATACGTTATGAAAGGTGAACAGACCTTCAAGTGATTTTTATCTACCGTTCCCATCAACAGAATCTTGGATGAAGACATTAGATGGTGATGAATCATGTATCAGAATGCTCGTAACATTCGTCTAACCCAGCTAAAGGCTACCTCAGAAAGCCATTACTCAATCGGCTCATCTTTTCCCTCTCAGCTTCTGGTTCTCTCAAGCATATCTTCTGAGATGTCATCCTCGTGCAAAAAGTCTGGAAGCTTCGATTTCGCAGAAGGCTTTATGGTGCGGAACGCAAGTGGCATGGACACTAATGGCGGAGGTGGTATTCGAGGCGGCTTGTATTTCTCGAACCCTCAAAGTGGTGTACTTTCGAGTAAGCATTCTTTAAATTGGAACTCGGTGGCAGATCTCTTCTGAGTCTAAACGGTCGCGGCGCTCCGCATACCATTTGAGCTCTGCATTATTTAGTTTAGTCGAAGCGAGAGAGCAACGATCGAGGAGAAAAAAGGTAAAAAAAAAAGAAAGATTCAAGAAAAAAAAAAAGAGGAGAAAATAAAGCAAGAGAGGTGGCAGCTGAGAGCGAGGAGAGAAAGAGACCAAAGGAAAGGGAGCGAGATACCAAGGCTACGAGAATTAGTCAAGTTAGCTGCTGTTACCGACCACCCGGATCGGGCAACTTGTAATGTAACTGGATTTAACCCCGAGGTCCGAAGCAAATCCTTCTCTGTACTCAGACCTGCCACGGACAACTCACCACTTCGCCGGAAACGAACAAGTAATAAGCCAATCAACAACTGACAATCATGAGGAACGAGGAGAGAGAGAGAGATAAACAAAGGCACACGTTCCCTGCAGATTCCTCATCTCCAAGAAAAGTCATAACCAATCTCAAATCTGAACGTGACAGTGCACGAATGTCAGTGGTTTCAAAATGAAAGTAAATGAATGAAACCTTTAGGAATTGATGATTGAAACTGAAATGACGTATAATAATCGTTTAATTAAACATTTTGTCTTCAAGGAAAGGCTCAATAACTGTCGATACAATTCAATGAGATTGATATGAGAAATAATGTCAGAGAATCTCATAATCCACGATTATGAAGGTTCCATCGATTAATATAATCTCAAATTAAACAACGATTCATAAAATAGGGGCAAATAGAACAATAATTAATTCTAATGAATTTTGAAAAAGGCATTAATTTATGCTCAACTTGGGAAAGAATAGTTTGGCTCATACCTATTTAATTAATCATTAGGGTGGGTCGAATAAATAAAATTTTGGAAATCGGAAATGGAAACATGTGGAAAAGTAGCTTACTAGGACCCTGAAAAGAATAATTAATTTGAATTCGATCGATAAACGTCTTGGTTTTGCGCGGTTAACAAAATTTGTTTGAAAAATTCTTATTTTCGTAATTTTGATATTTTCGTAGGTGTCAATTTTTTTTAAATTTCTGGACTTAAACGACTTCCCAAATTTATACAGATTTTTATTTGCAGCCCCATCAGAGATTATTAATGTTTAGTAGACCCCTGTTTTCAAAAACAGGGTGTCTAGTGATCAGGCCATTTAAAATTCCCGGGTTTTTTCCGGTCAATTTTTTTTCCCCCCGATCAAGTTAAATATGTCTTTTTATGATTTTTGAAAGTGAACGTGTACATAGAAATGAGAATTTTCACATAATTATTTATCTCCGATATGAAAGAAATTTGATTTTAACATAATACACATATACAAAATTAATATCGTAAAGAAAATAATTATTTATTTACACGTGCCAAACTTATCTTTAATCACAAACTAAAGTGATAAATATTAATCGAAAGTATATAATTTTAAAACTTTAGTAACACGTGAAACAAATAGTTCTTAAATTATGCAGTCAGAATCACAAGTAGTTGCTTAAATGCTATGAAAATTTGAAGAATAAAAAAATAAAATATAAGTTTAATCATGATCCTAAATAAAATTCCCGAGTTTTTCCCGGTTTTTTCCAAGTGAATTAAAATTCCCGGGTTTTCCCCGGTTTTTCCAGGTAAAATAAAATTCCCGGGTTTTTCCCGTTTTCCCCCCGGTAAAATAAAATTCCCCGGGTTTTCCTGTTTTTCCCCCGGCAAAATAAAATTCCCGAGTTTTTCCCGATTCGCTAGAAACCCTTGAAAAATAATTCTAAACACTTCAGAAATGTAAAGAGAATTTTTTCAGGTATCTAGAGCGTTTCTACTGGTAAAAATACGCTAAAAAAAAAATTCGATGAGTCTAGGAAATCATAAGTGTAAATATAGTGAATTTTTAAAAAAATGAATTTTTGATTTTTTTAAATCATTCTTTTTCAACTGATTTTAAATATTATTTTTAACATCTGAGGGTGTTTTAGTGATATAAATACTCTAAAAACAAACACAAAAATGACTTCTTGGAAAACATACTGCCACTTTATTGATTCCACGAAATTTTCAATTTTTTTCTACAGTATTTTTATCACTAAAATTAAAAATTAAAAAAAAAATGAATTTACCAATTGATTTTGAGGAAATAGATGTGGAAGTTGACAATCTCGACTTGACACTAACCAAAAATTAGAGCAGGCTCTGCTACGGATTGCAATAAAAAATGTAATTTTCAGTTTAAAAAAAATGAAAACTTGCTCCCGTGATACTGATGTGCTGAAGACGGTTAAACAAAGTTTGGTGTAAAAAAGTTAACCAATTCCGAGTAAAACGATCGAGAATTTTGGGATTAGAATTTCATAGGCTTTCAAAATCGGCTTTGGATAACGATTAAAAATTGAATTTTCCATATTTTACAAAAATAAAAACTTGCTCTCGAGATATGGGGATGCTGAATGAAAATAAAAAATTTTTGAAAAGAGAAAATGATTCTGTTCCGAGAAAATCAAGATTTAGTGTGACGGTATCGTACTGAGACAAACAATTTTTCGCTGAAAGTGTAATAAAAAAGAAAGTTAAATTTTTTTATGAATAATCTTTGATAATTTCAAAAAATTAATTTCTTTAATTATTATTAAATTTCTTTAGAAAATTGCATTTTTGAAAAGTTCAATTTTTCAATTTTTGCAACTAAAAAAAAATTTTTTAAACCAATTTTTTGCTGGAAAACCTTCTTTAAGATGCATTTACGCTTGTCAAATTTTCTCAGAATTTTTTTATGAAAATTGTAAGTTATTTTTTTTAAACTGGCGGTTACCTTATGGCAAATTGGGCACTAAAGGATTAAAAATGAGATTTTGAAGAAATCCTTTTAACACAACGTGTATTTGATTTTCAAAGAACTTTTTATGCAAAGAAACCCATTTTCGATAAAAATGTTGGTTATCTAGTATTGTACTGCCACCCTTCAACTATCAATTTTTTTCTAGAGTATTTATATCATTAGAACACTCTCAGATGCTAAAAATAATATTTAAAGTCAGTTGAAAAACAATAATTTAAAAAATCAAAACCTCAGTTTTTTAAAAATGCAATATATTTACACTTATGATATCCTAGACTAATCAAATTTTTTTCTAACGTATTTTTACCAGTAGAAACGTTCTAGATAGCTGAAAAAATTCTCTTCACATTTCTGTAGGTTTTAAAATTATTATTTTTGAAAACAGAGGTCTACTAAACATTAATAATCTCTAATGGGACTGCAAATAAAAATCTGTAAAAATTTGGTGAGTCGATTAAAGCCTTCAGAAATGTAAAAAAAAAACTGAAATCCACGAGAATATCAAAAGAATTTTTATAAATACATTTCGTTAACGCGCAAAACCAAGGCGTCTATCGATCGAATATAACTGTATAAAATGTGAGGATACCTGTCAGAAACCTAATTTCACTTTTCAGTTTCTATTATTTTCGATTTTGCAGCTCAATCGATGACAGAATCAAGTTTTGGTACTGCATTTTGAAGATTTTAACATCAATTATAAGATAAAATGTTATCTGTAATTATTATTATTTTAATATAAAGCAAATTTTTTTGCTTTCAGGAGACAATTTGTATCAGTTAAATTATAGATTATATATCATTTAAATTTCAGTTTGGGATGATCAGTAAATTAAATTATTTAAATTATTAAATTAAAATTATTATTAAATTAAAATTAAATCATTAAATTAGAATCTTAGATGAATGTTAAACAAATTATAGATCCTTCTGAAAATATATTTCGTTAATATTAATGTTGATGTTTAATTGTTTTATTTTTTTCTGTTTGTAATCTCAAACTAATCTGAATTTCTTAATTAAACTTTTTTTTATACTTTATCATCAGAAAGTATTCTGAAATATATTTCTTCCATATAAGATGGTAAGGATGGAACCTGTTTTATATGTTAAATAATAATTCTAAATAGTATTTCAGTATTAAAAAATTGTTTCATTCATTTAAAACAGAAAAAACAATAATTGTACCTATTTAGAAGATCGGCGGTACAAAAAGGTACAACTTTTCAACAATGATAATTAGTAAGTAGAAAATGATTTAAAAATCTAGAAATGATTGATTTCTCTTCATAATTAAGTCCTCTAACTGTCTGTAAAAATGAAAAAGCTGAAAAAAATTTCTTGTGCGTAAAATTTAAAAAAAAAACTCAAAAAATACGTAAAAGTTGTACTAGTGCGTTGCTATTAGTCTAAAAATATATTTAAAAATCTATTTAAGAGCCATTTTCTCAGCTGAAAATATTGAAACAAGTAGCTGGGCATTAAGGTGGTTCGAAATCGTCTTTGCACCATAAACGTAATCGTCCTTAGGTTATTGGCACCGAGCACCAGTTTCCGGCATAGGCAAGGAAATGCCAAGAGGTTGAACGGATTCCCGGAAAGGGAAAAACCTCCATTTCTCAGGATATTGGTGAAGCGATTTAGATTCACGATAACACAGAGAGGCTAAGTCTGGATGAAAGAGTGTGAGTTGGTGTGAATCTGCATATGCAGAACTTGGCACAAACTTCAACCTACCAAAAAAAGTTCTGCCTAACCAGGCAATCACATTTCCGATTTTAAATAAAAATTCAAAATGTTAAAGTTTAAAGTTAATAAAACTTATGTAGCGGAAGTATGGTAATATATATTTAAAAATCGAAAAGTCCCATAAGATCGCCAGTATTTTACAACTCTATAACGACTTAAAAGACTGAAACGCAATATTTTTACGACTCAATAATTCCAACACTAACTCGTTTAACAATTCGCTCCGGTTGTTTAAGCTTCATGGCATGGTTAGATAATTCTATCATATTGTTTTCTGTGGTAGTAGCGAGTTTAGATAAAGACGCGAATTTTTATTCAAAATCAAATATTTTAAAAACTTCCCTCGATCGGAATCATCGCATAAGCAATATTTAACTTCTTTTAAGCATGGTATTTTAAATGACTTTGTCGCATGGTTAATGACGCTCGTATTTGTGTCTTATTAATCACGGCAGTAACAAACCACTGACCACGTGTCTCGATTCCTATCACCTTGCGTGGAAGGTCTTCGGTGATAATGTAGTGTTAAGTGCGCTATGACTATCATAATCCATAATGAATTGCTTTAAAGGACATTAACGCAGTCGCCCTCTTTGTCAACTTCTCAAATATCATGTGTTGTAAAAAGCTTTTTAGTATAGTGTCTTCTTTATCTACTATTCTACTGTCATTATCCACTCAGAAGGCCAAATGCAATCGAACCAATTAATGTAATCAACAACCCGAAGTAGAGCTTCTAACTGGAACAGTTTTTTAAAAACGTCGCTTGCATTTGAAAATACAGGAACAATATTTACAATAATATCTTTAAGAATCAAAATATAATCCAAAAAATGAGCAACAATAAACAAGCCTTTAATAAATTCAAGTTGGAATAAAAGAGAAAAAAATATCTAGCTTATATGAACGTATTAACCTTCAGGTACAACAATCTACGAATCAGTATCTCTATTAAAAAGCGAATAAGGAATTTATTGTGAAACAATATTAACTATTGCAGCATTTCGAAGACATTTTCAACTTTCCAGCCTCGCATATTAAACCTCGAGGGTATCAGAATTATGCTCAGAAAGGTCAACCTATCAACCTTACACATTAGCAGTGTTAATTCCTTCTTGAGAGAATCATCCGCTGATACCGAGGATGTCAAGAGTCCACCAACAAGTTGTTAATTTCAGCAAAAGCATCCGAATAAAGTTCATCTTTTATGTTTCACCTCGGTCACAAGGGTCGTGAGGTTATCCTCGTTTACGACTGTGCAAGCCACCGATGGCAAGATAATTAATTTCTCCCGCGAGGAAAGGGGCCAGAGCATACCACATGTGCCCAGGAATGAAAATCCCATGGGTTCGAGGAATATCCGATGTACATCTCCGGTTAGAATTGGTCGGGAATTAAAAAAAAAACTCATCCTCATATGCTTCTTCTTTTCCCCACTCGAGCTCATCGATAGGGATGTCGAGGGTGATTTTATCTGCGAGCTTGGCGCGAAACAAATGGTTAAAATCGAGAAAAAGGGGAAAGGGGAATTGCGACGAGGAGAAAGAAAAAACCATGATTGCTCGCGGCCAATATTTCCAATGTATAACTCGAAGGGCCAATATTTACCATCGACGTTCGTCCGATAAAAACATGCCATGCAATTATTGATGCCACGTTCGGCTAATAACGGCTCGCGCCTGATAAACTGGTTCCCGGATTCAGGCTCTTATTGACTGGTTTCAATTTTTTCTCGCCCTTACAATTTACGCGTTTGCGAATTATCCTTTTAGCCGCTTCACGGATAACTTCCAACTCATCTGCAACAATCGTCGCTTATTTTATAATTTTTCATTTAAAGATTCAAAAATTAAAGTCCTGTTTCGTTCCAACCTACATTTTTATCTACTTGATAAACTACTTTTACCTACATGATAACCTAAATTTTTATCTACTTAATAAAAATTTAGATTTTTATCTACTTGATAAAAATTTAGGTTTTTATCTACTTGATAAAAGTTTAGGTTTTTATCTACTTGATAAAAATTTAGGTTGAATGGAAACAGAACTTTAATTTTTTGAATCTTTAAAATAGATGCCACTGTTTTATTTTCTTCTTGGAAATATGTAAATGGTCGAAAATGAAAGAAGTCGTTAAAAACATTGACTGCAGAAGAGAATAGAAATTTTTAAATTTCTCTGCTTCGTTTGCACATATGATTATCTCTTTGACAAAGTCGGAAAGACTTGAGAAGCTGATCTCTCTACGTGGCGCAATGAATGGACGATTGAAATGAAAAGAATAGAGTGAATTATGTGCAAACCTTGTCGTTTACACGTGTAACATTTCAAATGATTAACGTTGCAAGGAAATGAAATTTTCTCGCTTCTCTGGAATGGAACAAATGTCAATAAAAGTGTGCTAAAAGTTTATGCTAATGGCATTCAATATTTTATTGACTGCTAGTTAGACCTGTGTAAACATCTACAACCTCAATTGAAAGTGAAAACAGGTTTGTTGTTTAAATAAACTTGCTTTCACAGTTGCAAAAAAAAAAATTTTTTCACATTTTGGAAGGAGATCAAAGTAGAACAAGGTACCCGTGAAACATTAAGATCGAGCTTCACAAAAGATTTTCTTGAAAGCATAGAAAGCCTCGCTCAGAAGCTAAAGACTTTATTAAAGGTTTGTCAGGAGAGGGAGCTCACAAAGGCACTTTCTCAAAGCCTCTTGAGCAACAGGAAAGTCTGTCTTTAAAAATTCTTTTCAAACGCTTCTTGACTTTACCGAAAATTCTCGAGGGTCTTTTAATTAATTTACTTTTCTTCCAAGGACTACTAATACTGTTTTTTACTGTTTGCAGTTTTAATACAAATTTAAATGCCTTGTTAACTCAATTTGAAATTGATTTTAAAACTGGCAACGAGAGTGCAGCAAATAATTGAGGAACAAAAACAGGAGAAACGGATAATTCCCCGATAAACTGTTTCGACAGCAACAGTTATTAAACTCACACCACTGTTTTGTCAGAGGCCAGACTTTCCAGACGTTTTACGACCAAAGTGGAGAATGTAGGAGGCCAATTTCCAGTTCTACCTTGTGGAGTTGAGAGAGTCAGCAAACACCACCATCCTGTCCCGCTTTCCAGTAGCACGAAAACACAGAAGCTGCTTCAGTAATAACAGGCTTTCCCGGCGACGCTCTATTGTAAAAGCATCTGTAGTAGATGCAGACTAAATCCGTCAGATTATTTCCCATGGATACATTTAGGCAATAATGTGTTTTGTCCATCATCGTCTAAATCCAATTCTAAACTCGAAACTCCAAATCTAATTATAATCTGATTACAACCAACAACCTGGAGAGGAATTTAGATTAAACTAGCAGCTCTAACAAGCTTAAATACCCATTAGTGTCCTCCAAAAAGCCTCTACAACAGTCTTGACTATGAATCAAATGAAGCAACTTAAATTGACCAAAAAATTTAAATTAAATTGACGAAGATGTGGGATACGCTCAGCTTATGCTTCCCGGAGATGAGCGGGATAAAAAATGAGCCGTTCTACTGGCGGATATAAATAAGTACAGGGATCAGTGAGCACGTGCGTGGATCCGAAGATCACTGAGTGCGGCTGAGGGGGACCTTGTAATGCCACATCGTGCATTATATCTCCCCTTCGACGGTGACACAGCAACTCCTCCTTTTCCTCTGCACAAATCTCACCTCCAAGATAATTTGTACTATCTTCCTAACATGGTTCTGAAATGTTTCCCTCGTTATTTAGCAGTTTTTCGATGACCTTTTAGATATTATCAATTTGTTTTCAAGCTGTCTATTAAAGCTGGAAATAAAATTCCCTGAAATATTCAAACATTATAGTTCTAGTAATTTGGGCCATTTGTATTAGAAAGAATTCGTGTTACGTCCGAACGTGGCATTCCTTCCTTCAAGTTTTTCCACCTTGTCAGATAGGATAAAGAATGCAGAAGGAAATCCCTTTTTATATTCTTATATTAATTATTATTTCTCAATTGTATGAACTTGTGTCCTTAATAATCTCATGTAATTTTGTATTCTTTCCGTGCGTGGTTCTTACGACTTCTAGAGAGCCATCAAATACCTAGTGATATCTTTATAACTTTATATTCTTTCCCACTCAGCATCAATATTGTCATAATTCCATATCTGAAACATGGCCTTCTTTTGGAGACAATTTCCTAATCCTAATCCCCTTTCAAATTTCTTTATACTTATACTTATTTCCTTATAGGATTTTAGTCTATTCTTTCAGTGTGAAAAAATCCAAAATCTGGAATTCCCGATGGGACTATAAACTAATAAAACTCACTTGGACGACCGTTTCAAATCTTAAGCTCTCGAGGAACACGACCTTTCTTGGTATATGACCTAATTGTCTCTCGAGTATCAATTCAAAATCATTTATGATCCTTTATGAGTCGTCCTCGTCTAATCTGGTCTTTCTGGTGAACAGATGATCCAGAGTCCCATCAGCAAGACCCTTCAGATTTGGGCCAGGTCAATCTAGTTGATGACGTAGTCATGAACTACCTTTTCTTTGCCACTCACTACTGTTTTCCCTCCGCCTTTTTCTCTTTACTTTCCCTTTCTTCTAATTGGATGGACTGTCTCCAAAGGGTGGACTTTTGCACCTCCACCTTAATATTCGCAAGCACCTCCTTAGCCTCATTCAGTCTCTGATCTGTTTGTTTTCGTCAGTTGGTTTTAAGACTTCATCAAGGGCAGAGTTGGGTCAAAGTTAACCCCACAAGTCATGTCTGACGCTGGAAGTTTGCTTCCACCTTTGTTACGGACCGCTGACGTGTGAACGGTACCGCACGCCTTGATAAGTTTCCATCATCTTCCAATCAGCGATTATTTGCGTCGGGTAATACCTATATCAGTTTTGCCCGGTTTTTCATTGTAGAATCCGGTAGTTTTAAATAGATAATAAGTGGAAAAGAATAAGAGCTTTTTGTCTTAGTTGTGTAGTTATTGATCGCGTTTTTCAATTTAAATCTAGTGTTGAACTTGCTGCTCTCCAGGATCGTCAGTTCCAGTTTGGTTTGTCTATCCTTAAATAAATGTTTATATTTTGCCCCAAATTCCCGTGTCTTTTCTCAAATCGACAGGGCAAAAACCTACAAGGTTTTCTCTCTCAGTCGCTCGAGAGGGAAATCCAAATTTTTATTACATAATTAATCTGAGTGTCGCTTAGCCGCGACGTAACAATCGAAGTATTCAAATCCTAACTATCCATCTCATTCGCAAAGTAGAAAATCAATTCAGAGATCTATTTTGCAGTCTCCTCCTATCCCAATAATTTCACGTTTAAAAAAAAGTCTCCGTCCTTCAGCCCCAGCCTTCCTGGAAAAAACCAATCCTTTATGAGACCAAAGCACAAAAAATGTATACCTGGATAATAGTAAGGATGTCCACCATGCGATGGATGGACGAGAGGATGAGGTGCTCGAAAATCCATTTTCCGGTGTTGTTCTTGAGGCTGATGAAAACCTTAATCACTGGCACTAACGATTTCCACCGATCCGAAGTGCATCCTCTTTCAGCGAACGATAATTGACTCAGTTTCTGAATTCTAATTAGCACTGACTCTTCCGCAGGATACAAACAACACTTTGACTCAACTCTTTCAATCACTATACTAGATCATTGATAAATAGAAGTGTTTGACAATAATCCAGTGCGCAGATGATATTGAGCTGATCAAGATTTCACTAAATGAAAGGCTCGTTAATCACACACGACACTTATACTGATATCAATACAAATAGAAACATAGACACCCACATAAAACGACACATGAAACCAGAAGGTGGTGGCACTCGACGAGGGTATCCAAGCGAGAAAGGCGATTTGCACGTAGGCGCGGCGCGCTCTGAAGAGAAGCGACACTAAACGCGTCTTCGCGTTCACCACTTGGTCCGCTGGCGGTATTCACACTGACCTCGGAGGGACATAAACAATGAAGAGAGCAAGGCGAGTTCACACACGAGAGAGGGGATTCGAGCGTGGGAAAAAGAGAGAGAGGGAGACTATGAAACACAGGGCGCGAATTTTGTTTAGTTTAGACACTTTGGAATCAGATCCAACTTTAGATTTGAATTGAGACTCTGGATTAAGAATCAAGAGTCTACTTAATCAACACTCAACAGACTGGGTTTGCAACTTGGAGAGAGTTCGTCACTGGGCGATGGAGACTCTAAGGAAATATTTTTTTCACCAGGAAACTCCGAAAGCTTTGTGCTTTGTCGAAGGTGTACTCCAGAGTTGGAGGGCTTTGCGCCTGCGTTTCTTCCACCACCGGCCGGTGTTTTATAGATAGGATGTCATCGCGAAACGTTTGCGCACGCATACTTCCGAGAGAAACGACACCGACGGCGGCTGGCACTAAACTGAAGACCAAGTGCTCGATCGACGCTTGGTTCGCCTTCGCTGCTGGTTTCGCTCCCACCTCGACTGCCAGCAACCATCACCGAGACCCGTTGCACTCTAGACTCTAGAGACTACAGGGGCGCACGACAGAAGGATTGAGCTTTTGGCAAGGACCCGACTGTCGGCGATATTACATGCATCTTTGCAAATCTGAACCACGCATGAAAGCCATTCTCTCGGCTCGTTTATCACTCCCTCGCCTCTAGCACGTAAGGTCGTAAATCCTTCCACGAAAGATTCGCACACCGCCACCTGCTCGAGCAGGAGTTGATGGTAGTGGTGGTTTTCTATCAGAAGGGGGAGATGAAGAAACCAAACCCATTTGGGAAGATCAACAAGATGTTGATGTTGATGTTGATGTAGAATCTAGGATAAGTTCATGATGATCATGATGATGATAAAGTGAGACATGGAGTGAATTCTTATGTCTGGTTGATCGAGTTTTTAATCTGAAATAGACAAGATTTCAATAAACGCGTACAACCTGTTTTTAAATTGCAATCTGTAGAAATGTACCCACTTTGATAATTTTGTTAGAAATGTATCAACTTTGATAATTTTGATACCTATTTTCACGAAGAAAAGTGATACGAAATTCCCTCTGCAGCATAATATCAATTTTCTCTTTCTTCTCAGCAGATTATCCTTCAAACATCGAAAAGCAATTTAGCAAATTGCATCTACATTTGTCTAATCGAGCTGTAATTAGGACACGAAGAGCTGCAACAAAGCCAGTAATAAACTCTCCTATCTACAGACCTTCAAGTCAGTACTTAGTACTTATCACTTGTTAATTTAACTAACTCTTGAAAGTTCAAAGAGCTAGTTAAAAGAAAGAAAGAACGAGAATCTCTTAAACCACGTATTTAGATAAACTGAGACTCTGAAATGTGGCTACAGACTCAAAACCTTGAAAGGGATTCATCTTTTTTTCCGACTCAGCGACGTGTGTTTTTCTTTCATTTTCATTTTCTCGGTCGGCTTGCAGAGGTTCTTTTCTGCCTTTCTGAGAGGATATATAATGTACATCAACACACAGGAGAGAAAGAGAGGCGAGAATAGTGAGCCATCTGGCGCGAAGCGGCACGCGCTTCCTACCAAGCAGGCTGATCCCCTTTCCCTTCCTGGTCCTGTGAAATCCACTCCAGCTCCACCCCTCTTTTCACCGGTCGGTTCGTCACCCCGCTGGATTCTACACCAACCCTCTTCCCTCTCGGTGGAAAACCAACCAGACCAGAGCGGCGCAAACTTGGGACAACATTAGGCACCACTGAGGAGGGTAGATGCGGAAAACTAGGGGGCAGGTAGGACGATTACGAAGTCTGCGGCTTCCTAAATAATTCCAAGCTACCCTGTGCTGTCAAGCGGATAGCCCTCCAAATTTTGCCAAGTCGGGAGCCTTCGTTAATTTTAAGAATTCAGTTGTCTAGAGTCTAGATTCCAGAACAAGTATCTGATAATTGATGAAAAAATTGAATTCGATCCAATGCTAGAAGAACAAGCTCGAATCTTCAAAAGTGAATTCTATAAATAAAAGAAAAAAGTATTAATGACAAAGATCGTGGTTTAATAATAGCTTCTTTCATTAAATTTCTATCAGAAAACGTTACTTTGTGATTCAAAGTCGCTCTGCGTTTCTAGAATGAATTGAAGCACGGGCAAATAAGACGGCAAAACTTCAAAGAGATTCTGGCTGAGTTCCAATTCGGAGTCAGAAAGGTTGTATCTAGAGAAACATACTAATTTCAAATGTATGTCGCATTGGAATAGAGTAACTATCACAAAGTGGCACAAACAGTACGAACCCAGAAGTCTGTAGCAAGAGAAAACAAATGCCCAGTGTGCAGGTCTATAATCTGAAATATGGGGTTTAAGTAAATTGATATCGATTCTGTGAAAAACGTATCGTTGAACTCTGGAAACTACAGTGTGCTCGAGAAGTTTTTACGACGCTTACTCGAGGGGAAAGACCAACTTGGCAATGATAACGAAATGTAAAATTGTAAAGAATCTCTTAGATCCAAACTGTCACATCAATCGTTGTAACATTGTTCCGGAATTCGTTTGGCACGACTGTATCTCTCATCGATCAATT
>JBAGKK010493770.1:0-15499 GCA_037177015.1 Euceroptres primus
CCTTTCGGCTGACCGTTTTATACACACAAGATTATGACCATTTTATCCGAGTCGCTATTTTATTATATTTATTTTATACAATTTTAAATTGTTACAAAGCTTAAACGAAAGTTTAAAGAACGAACTATAATATACCAATAACAATGGCAACATTAACATTTATGGTAAAGCATTCAATTTTGAAGTACCTAACATTTTATCACAAAGTAAATGAAATTCTATAATCGCATTTTATTATGTCAATTTACATATTTATTGTTTAAAATCATGTGTCATCGGTGTGTATTTCATTTCACAATATTTTCGTACAAAAAACACGTTTATTTCTTTTAACTAGTTAATTATTATTGATTAATTTCACTGAAGTTCGCAACGTTCACAGAAGCGAAAAAATAAAAATCAAAAATTTTTTAAATCACATGTGACTCAAAAAGTTAGACTGGAAAATAGTTGCACTGTACAAACAGAGTTATCTAAAAAAATTCAACTCCCTATGGCATGTGGAATCCACCCCAATCTCACCCCATGGAATAAAAAAATTCCAAGAAATACCCTAATATCGAGACTCGAAATTTTATCGTTGATTACAGGTGCACTCAATTAGAAGAGCCCGCAAAAAAATTAAATCTACCTAAAGCATCATGTGGAATCCACCCCATTCTCACCCTCGGGAATAAAAAAAGTTACATAAAAAATATAAACATAAAAGAATTCTGAAAAATATCCTAATATCAGGAATCGAAATTTCATCATTGATTATAGTTGCATTGAAGTAAAAGAGTCACCAAAAAAATTTTAATCAACCTAACGCATGTGGAACCCACCCCATTCTTACCCCCGAGAATAAAAAAAAAATTCCTAAAATACCCTAATATCCACATGCGTCAGTGGAATGTTTTTGTTTTTGGTGACTCTTCTAATTGAGTGCAACTGTAATCAATGATAAAATTTTGAGTCCCGATATTAAGGTATTTTTCGGAATTTTTTAAGCCAGGGGGTGAGAATGAAGTGGGTTTCACATGCATCAGGTCAATGTAATTTTTTTTCGTGACTTTTCTAATTAAGCGCAATTGTAATCAACGATAAAATTTTAAGTTTAAAATTTTAGGGTATTTTTCGAATTTTTTTTTATTCCAAGGGGTGAGATTGGGGTGGATTGCACATGCAGGAGGGGGGTTAAATTTTTTTTGGATGACTCTGCTTGTGGAGTACAACTATTTTCTAGTCTAACTTTTTGAGTTCCGTGCCCCGGGCCTTTAAAATTAACATGTGATTTTAGATAAGGAAAGCTAATTTAAAAAAAAAATGGCTTAGATAACTACTAGTTATTACCTTTTTGCAAATTAAAGTTCAGACATTTCTTAAGGAATGTTGAAGGAATAATTTTTATCAAATAACCTTTAATCCCCCCCCCCTCGCCCGTCAAACTCCTTTATATTGTGCCCGAAAAATGCTCCAAAAAAATGAAGTATAGCAGTTTTATGTAAAATAATTCATGCTAAAAATGCGAATTTCGGAGTTTTTTAACATGAATTATTTTTATTCGATAATTGACAAAATTTCAAGTATTTTCTAACTAATTTTAAATTATTTAAACAATCGTTGTTTGTTTAAAAATTGTATTTTTCTTATAAATCATGATAAGTTGGTATTTTTTGGGATGACTGACACAGCAAGTGAATTTTGAGAATAATATTTTTTGTTTAAGACATATGTCAATTACTTAAATAATTTCAATTTATTTAAATTTTTTTTTTAAATCTTGAAAAGTTATTGATTTCTGAAATAAATGACACAATACAATTTCTTAAACAAACAACAATTGTTTAAACAATTTGAAATTAGTTGGAAAATATCGTGTTTTAATCGTTGGAATACCCGAGAAATACTTAAAATATGTCAGAATATTTAGGAATATTTGGGAATATGAATACTGAGGAATATATGGGAATATTTCTTCAGTGTACGAAGAATATCGGATTAAAAGACTACATATTAAAAGACTAAAACCCCTCGATTAAAAAACTAAATTTTAATTTAAAAATATCATTGGTAGTTTTTATTTTAATTCATTTTTTTTGGAAAAATTCCATAATCTCAAATATACGACCAATTTTTGCAATTTTTTTCCTGAAATCGTAGTCATACAATATTCTTCTCTCATATGCAGTAGTTTGATTAATAAAATTCGTTTTCTTATTTTTAACAATAATATTATTTTTATGTAGGTATGTATTTGAAATGGTTCTAAGGGATTTGTGTGATATACGTGATTTTCGTTTTCGGAAATATATAGTACGTGTCAATTTCTAAAAGATTAAGTTAAAAGGTTAAAACTTTATTTACTTATAAAATATGTTGAAATTTTTCAATCATTAACAAGTACTATAACTTTCATATCAAAGGCATTTTTATTTTTGAAATATTCTTATAAATATTTTTACAAAATTGCCCAACAACTTATATTTTCAGAATTAATCATTGCTGTTTAATGTATAATAAAAAACGATTTTTTAAAATAAATATATTTTATAATCCTTTCTAATCGGTATCACACTAACCAGGAGTAATAGAAAATTTGCGACAGCTGAAAAACCTCGAAATAAAATAAAAAATCTTTCTTAGCATGAAAGTTTGCCACTTTTGAACTCGTTATATTGAAAATAAACAGTTCAATGATAATTCTGGCAAAATTTCAGGACAATTTTTTTTACAATATTTGAAATATGATTAGGTAAAGTTTAACCTTCAAACCTATCACACTATCCCCGATTGACCCTAGGTTTAGAAAATCGAGGAAAATTACCATATTGTTATAACAATATGGTTATTTTACAGAAGAAACAAATCATTATTATATCATATTGATTATAAACATAATCATATGTTGCGTCTAATTTTCTATAGGTGCGATATTTAAAAATTAAAGTAAACTACATGACATTACAATTTTCATGTGTTGCCATAGTAACCAATAGTAATTTGTAAACAAAAACTTTCCAGCTTTTGGGTTAATATCTAAAAATATCACACCTGGGATAAAATTTGTAGCATGTTAGTTTAACACTAGATCCATTGTTAAAATAACACTTTATTTTTTGTGTGTTCCGATTGCATATTTGGGTACAAAATAATATTGAATCCAATCCTCTTTTTCTCAAACATTAGAAAATTTTAAATATTTTAAGAAACGGAGGTAGTTTCAAACAATATATTTTAAATTTGTTTTTCCCAAAGGGTCTGCAAAATTTTGAAGAGCTTTAGTCTAGTTCGAATACTTAGTACTCAAATTCCTTAGAATCGTTTTGAGAAATTTTATAATTTATTCCGTACTGAAATTTCACGAGAATTCCGCAAAACACTTTTGATTTTGTTCTTCAGAGAACGTGTTTTTAATTTCTATCGATAGAAAACTAACCTGGGGAATTCGTAAACCTGATGTGCTATTCGTGTTTTCACTTTTAGATTGCACTTCTCCATCCTTTCGCGGAGAGGCGCATTTTCGAAAAGTACTAGGCATAAAGAGGCGTACTCTTGCTTTGGCCGGTGCGCACATTACTTTTCTTCTATTTCCCTGCCGATTCGAACGACCGAGTTTATGCATGTATTCGTGGGCGATTTTTTTTTCTTTTTTTCTTTCGAATCAAGCGAAAGAGGGAGAATTTTTTAGGATCGTATCACTGATGCGAGCTTTTTTCATCGGAGACATATCTCGCTTTCACGAATAACGAAATATATTTCCGATGATGGTTTCCGAGTATATCGAGTAGATATACGACGATTTCATTTCATTTGACTAGGAATTTACATATCTCCCAAACAAATTGACGATTTCATGTTAATTAGTTATTTTCTGAACATGCAGAGAATGAAGAGTTCTATTTTTGTAGTATTTTTATTATTATTTGAAGTTTTAAATTGGAAGATTCTTCATTTTCAAATTAAAAAACCTTTATATATCGATTTAAGATCTGCAAATGAAACTGAAAATGAAAATGAAAATAAATCGTTAGAATCTATTGACCTGAGAAAAAGATCTGAAGGCCCATCGATTATGAGAACGAACGAGCGTGGTTAATTACGCTATAATTATCGCTCGTTTATTACGTTCCGTAACCAATCGACCGAACTGGGATTCGATATCTATTCTGTTACTCGAGTGCACCATTACATTCTGTATTAGTAATTCCATTTGGGGCACGCTTTACGTCAACGCACAGTTACACAAACCACCCTGAGTGTGGTTAGCCGCGCAAATTCTCCACGAAATCAAGAGGCTCCGGTGATTATCGAACGCAACTATACGGAAAATTCACATCATAATTGCCACGTAAACCTGCATCAGCCTTTGATCAGTTAGCTAATTAACGTACACAATAAATACACCTCATCATTTTTATTATTTCGTTTTCATTTATCTGCATACTTTGTGACTTTCAGAGCAAAACTGATCATTTCAAATTTGACGAATCTGAACCACTTCATTAAAATTCAGTAAACGTTCGTTCCAAATGAAAAATAAAATTTGAAAGGAGTTCAATAATTGAAAATATATATTTCGCCGAATATGGATTGGTTGACAAAGCAAATATTTATTTTAAAAATGACGAGTGAATGTTTCATTTTAATTTCCACTCGTAAAATTGATACCGTCTACCGACAGTTCTGTATTTATACTTTTTTCGCGATTCAATTTTTCTACTTTGATTATTATTTGCTCACTGTTTACTTTGCTAAATAAGCAAGCAATAACGAGAAAAATCTGGGGAAAATTAAATTCCAAAAATTTGCTTCTGAATTAAACGGAAACACACGCTATTTCGCTGAACTTTATTGGAAATTTATTTCGCCGTCGTATTGAAATAATGTTTTCGCAGATTCATGAGAATTTTAAAATCTTTCAAATTACAGGAGTCTAGTATCGTGCTGAAATACTCGGTAACAGGATATAAGAGAAGGAAAAGTTATCGGCACGATTTCCACTCTGCAGGGAAGCGACGAGGGAATAAGATGAAATGTCGTAAAAGTTAAATTGCAAGGTTGCTTTTCTCAGGAGTCTTTTACCATCCTCTCTTTTCTTTATTCTCAGACAGTATAATGCACGTATGCGTCAAAAAAGTAAAAATTGTGTTGTGAACGTGTATTCCTGCATACACTACAGCTTGAATTATTCTGTCTTCAAAGTGCAATAGCATTATGTTCCTTTTTATGTATTTGCTATTCGAGATGCAATTTTTAAAAATTCATATTTTCACTTTGTTACATATGAGAGCAATTTCATCTTTAAATCTGAATGCTACACTGTAAAAAATCCGTTGTAAAATTACCATGTCGAACATGGGACATAAAGATACCCATGATTAATGTGTTAATTTTACCAAAAAAAAAAAGTGTAAAACTTTAACGTCGTAAACAGAGCTGGGCAGTATTTCAAGAAAAATGTATTTCAAGTATTTGAAATACAAAATACGTGCAATGTAGTTTATAGTTGAAGTACATTGCGGGGAAAATACAATTGTAGGTCTGAATGGAGAAACTCGCCCAACGCTCGAGATCACGTGAAAGTATTGTCCAAACGTCTCGGTAGACGGAAATTTTAAAAATAAAAAAATGAATTTTTTAAAAATATAGGCTTGTAGATAATGACGAGACGAAACTTTTTTCTGTTTTTTAATCGGATGATTATTTTCAATAATAAGCATAATAAAGTAAAAAAAATTATTCCCCAAATTCAATTAGTTTTTAAGAAATAAATCATCGTAAGTTGGGCAAATATTATTGAAACTGGTTCAAATTTGATATACGAACGAAATTACCCTAGCAATGCTTATAAAACAAAGAAAAAGTTGAAAATTGCCAATTGTTTAATAATATTTAATTGCAAATTGTGACAGATCGGTAACCCCGTTTTTTAAGTTTTACCGACAAAAAGTATCGAGGGAAGTTTAGAGTTGATACAACTTACAGTGAGACTTTGAATTGCTTAGAATGCATCATGAATTCATTGGAATTTAATTATGAGTTCTTTGGGATTTTTCGGAATTCGCCTTAAATTCTTTGAAATTTACTATGAATTATTTAGAATTGACAATGAACTCTTCACAATTCACCATGAATTCATTAGAATTCTTTAGCATTCATCATGAATTCATTCGAATTTAATTATGAATTCTTTTGGATTCTTTGGAATTTACCTTGAATTTTTCGGAATTCACGTTGAATTCTTTTGAATTAATGAGGAATTCGTTTAGATTTAATTATAAATTATTTTTTTATTTTTCGGAATTCACCTTAAATGCTTCGCAAATCACGTTGAATTCTTTCGAATTCATCATGAATTCATTCGAATTTATTTATGAATTCTTTTGGATTCTTCGGAAGTCACCTTGAATTATTTGGGATTCACGTTGAATTCTCTTGAATTAATTAGGAATTCATTGGGATTTAATTATGAATTCTTTTTGATTCTTCGGAATTCACCTTGAATGCTTCGATAATCACATTGAATTCTTTGAAATTCATAATGAATTCTTTGGATTTCACAATGAACTCTTAGGAATTCAATTAAGAATTTACCGTGAATTATTTGCAATTCTTTGGAATTCATCATGTATGATTTATAATTTATCATGGATTCACCTTGAATTCTTTGGTATTTATCATGAATTCATTAGAATTAAATTATGAATTCTTTTTGATTCTTTGAAATTCTTTATCAAATATTCATTGGAATTCATCATGAATTCATTGGAATTCATGACGAATTCATTGGAATTCATGACGAATTCATTGGAATTGATCACGAATTCATTGGGATTTAATTATGAGTGCTTTGGGATTCTTCGGAATTCTCCTTAAATTCTTTGGAATTGACAATGAACTCTTTGGAATTCACCATGAATTCATTGGAATTCTTCAGGATTCCACAAGAATGTTTTAGAATTCACCTCGAATTCTTTTGATTTCACCAGGAGTACTTCAGAATTCACTTTGAATCCTTTGGAATTTAAGTATGACCTCACCTTGAATTGTTTGAAATTTTTTCGAATTTTTGGAATTCATTACGAATTCGTTGGGATTTAATTATGAATTCTTTTTGAGTCTTCGGAATTCACCTGGAATTCTATGAAATTTATCATAAATTCATCAGGAATACTTCAGAATTCACCTTGAATTTTTTGGAATTTAATTATGGAAAATTATAATTTAATTATGAATTTTTTGGGATTCTTTGGAATCCACCTTGTATTATTTGGAATTCATCCTGAATTTTTTAAGCTAGACAATCAACTCTTCGAAATTCACCTTGAATTCTTAAGGACTCAATAGAATTCCTGGCGAATGCCGAAGATCTGAAAAGTATTCCTGATGAATGCCGAATAATTCCAAAGAATTTCTGGTGAATGCTGAAGAATGCCAGGAGCTCCAAAGAATCCCTGGTAAATTTTGAAGAATTCCAAAGAATTCATCATTAAATTCCAAAGAATTCCAAAGAGTTAATTGTGAATTTCAATGAATTTCAAAGAATTCAAGTTGAGTTTTGAAGAATTGCAAAGAATTAATAATTAAATTCCAAAGAATTGCAATGAATTCATGGTGAGTTCCAAAGAGTTCATTGTGAATTCCAAAGAATTCAAGGCTTTGTGAAGTTCCACTGCAAGTACGGCTTTTAGATACTGAGCATAGGTTTTATATTAATTTTTAATGAAAATATTAGTCGATTAAGTTGGTACAGTTGATTTCAAATTTACGTTCGTGAATTGCAATCCGTATCCTACTGAAACTCATAACATCTGACTAAAATGATAATTTAGAAATATCAATTAGTTTTTAATATTCTAACAACGGTTCAAATAAATCTTTATCATTAATTAATTTTATATAATTAATTTAGAATGTATTTCATCTAAAATACAAGTAAATATTAAAGATAAAATGCACAATTCTCAACTGTATTTCAAATAAAATATAAAAATACTTAATGTAGTTTGTATTTTATTTAAAATACATTGGCTAAATTGTATATTCCCTGCAATGTATTTCAACTATTTTATAGCGAAATTCTTGAATTTTGAGTAATGTATTTAAAGTATTTTTTGCCCAGCTCTGATTGTAAATTTCACATTATTTTGTACTTTTTTACACTTTTTTAGTAATTACCAAGCTGCACGTGGTAAATTTACACCGATCCACGGTTGAAATTTACCATGTCAATCATTGGTATTTTTATGTCCACTGACCTACATGGTAATATTACACTTTTAATTGAAAATTCATCCAAATAGTGTAAAATTATAGCATTAACCGCTGCAAGTTCACAATCAAATCTTAAAATTAACTCATGAATCACAGTAAAACGTTTTCGACTCTATTTTTTACAGTATATTCCCAGATGGAAAAATTCTACAGAATTTATGTAGAATGCATTGTATAGAATCCTCACAAGAATTCTACTCAAATTTTTATAGAGTCCTCACAAGAATTCTAGTCCAATTTCTTTAGAATTCTCACAAGAATTCGTCAATACAGAAATTCTATATAAATTGATCTAGAATTCTTGTAGAATTCTTGTAAATTTTCTATAGAAATTTGACTAGAATTATTTTATGGATTCTATAGAATGCATTCTATATAAATTCTATAGAATTTTTCCAGCTGGGATTTTATTCCCAAACTGTGAAAATTTTCTGCATTAGATAAATTTATATTTTTTTAATATAACATTTCCCTCAAATTTTTTTACTTGATTTGCTTGCATTTTTTTCTGTAATACTGGAAAACTAAAATTTAAAAAAAAATATAAAAACTTTGTTTAAAAAACAGCTTCCGTCTATCGACTGCATATAAACTTCTCTGAAAAAAATCAGCATTTTTTGCCAATATAAAAATATTCACGTAACTCACGAAGAGTTGAAGTACATTTTGGACCTTTTTCTGTCATAATTCTTTTTTTTTTCTGTTATTCTGGAGCGCGACAGCGCATTAAAGCTGCTCAAGTGGACGAGCGCAAAGGGAAAAATGGTGGGAGGACAAGGTAGAAATTGACGAGAACGTGAAAGGTTTAGGAAAGCGGTGGAGGTGGGTGTGTGAGGGTTGAAAGGGGTTACAAATGTGGGAGGGGTGAAAGGACTGGGAACACATCACTCGGAGAAAAACGGTCGCTGCGCAGGAGGAAAATAAAGGGAAAAACGGTTCGTATGAAAATGTAATTAGGAGAAGTGTGGAAGCTTGGCCCATTGCGGCCTCTGCCTTCCGCATTTTCTCTCTAGAACTATAACTTGTTTATTAATGTTTTGAAGCTCCACTTTGACGCATGAGGTTTTACCAACACTATAAATGAATATTCCTTTAGCTTCATGTATATTAAGAAATAAATATACAGCCAGTTTCATTTCATTTTAAAATATAAATACAAATCAACGTAAAATTATTTATTAAAGTGACAGGGTTGCTGCAGGTCAGGGAATTCTGGAAAGTCAGGAAATTTCAAAATGGTCAGGGAAAGTCAGGGAAAACTTTCAAAGAGTGAGGGATTTTTTTTTGATTCAACAAATTATCATTATATCTCAATAGTTATGATTATAATTTAACAATTATTATAATATTACAAAATTATAATATTATCAGGAATCGCAGTCAGTCCTCATTTCTCTTTTTTCTCTATTTTCCCCTTTCCCCTATTATACTCCAAATCCTAAGCTCACATTTTTTAGAGTTTCATCCTTTTCTCCCTTTTTATATTAAAAGCTCCGAATAATTTTTCAAGAATTATGAGAAATAGAAACTTGTGGCACTCAAAAACTCTTTTAAGTGTTTTCTAAAATTTTCCATAATTTTCAAATTTTCAAAATCTACGAAAGTCTCCTAAATCTCTTAAAATCGTCCAGAATCTTTCAAATTGATTTAAAATCATTAATCATTCTCCAAAATATTTGAGACTGTTCTAGAGTCTTCTGGGTTCTTCGACAATAATCGTATAGAATAATATCCTAAATTTCTTCAATATTCTACAACATAGTATTCTTCCAGAATCTTCTAAAATTTTCTGAATACTTTTTTAACCTTCTAGAATTTTCTACGGAATTTTTAAGAATCCTTCAAAGTCTATAAAAAAAACCGAAATTCCCTCAAATTCTTTAGAATCTTCAAAACTTATCTCAAATCTGTGAAAATTCTCCAAAATATTTTAGAATTTTTTAAAATCTATAATCATTTAGATTCTTCTGGATTCTTAAATTCTTTTTATTTTATAACTATTATTATATATTATTTTATAATCTTGTGGATTTTTCCATAATCTTTTAGAATCTTCTGGATTCCCCTATAATAATCTTACACAATCTTAAAAAATTCTTAATACATCTGAAAGAATTCTTAAAAATTCTTTAATATTCTACAAAATATACTAGAATTTTCTAGAATCTTCTAAAATCGTCTAAAATCTTCTGAACTCTTTCATGATCTTCGAAAGTCTTCTAGAATTCTCAAGAATATTCTGAAATGTACCTGAAGTTTTGGACGTTCAAATGATCGAACTTTTTTTCTTTATTCAAATTTATCTTGAAATATCGGTCAATCTACAAAATAAAGAGAAATATCATGAGCTTCTTTATCATTACATTAGTTTCTATATTAATAAACCAATATTTGTAACAATTTTAGAAAAATTCCGTAACAATAGCTTCAGCCCATACTTTGTTGTGTGTTAGTTATACGGAAATTTCCGTAATACTAGACACTGCCTAAATTTATCTTGAAATAACGATCAATCTACAAAATAAAAAGAAATATCATGAGCCTTTTTATTATATCATTAGTTTGCACATTTATAAAGCAATATTTTAGAACAAATATGAGTTTAAAATGAAATCAAATAAAAATTTCGTTCATCTAGAAAATTTTAAAAGTTTGTAGAAAAATCCAGAAGTCATGAAGAATTTAAAAATGTTAGGAGCATTCCAAAGATTCTGAAAGTTTAGAAATTTGAGGTGTGTTTTATTCGATTCTAGACAGGAATCTAAGATTTTTGAGAATTTTTTAAGATTCTGAAGAATTGCAGCTTCCTTGGTACTTTTCAAAGAAAAAAACTCCCCTCTTTTTTAAATCCCCTTTTTCAGAAAAATTCCCTATTTTCCCTAAAATTGAACTACTGAACCACTGTAATCCCTGTATTATATAATTATAATTATGATGGCAGATGACAGTCAGGGAAAATGAAATAATTATAACCTCACCTGAAATTACTTGAAAGTCTTTGGAATTCATTATGAATTATTTAGAATTCAGCATGAATTAATTCGAATTCAGCATGAATTAATTCAAATTTAGCATGAATTAATTCGAATTATAAATTCTTTTGGATTCTTCGGAATTTACCTTGAGTGCTTCGAAAATCAGGTTGAATTCTTTAGAATTAAAAATTAATTCTTTGGAATTGACAATTAATTCTTCGGAATTCACCATAAATTCATTGGAATTTACCAGGAATTCTTTGGAATTCACAATGAACTCTTCGGAATTCACAATGAATTCGAAATTTAATTATGAATTTACCGTGAATTATTTGCAATTCTTTGGAATTAATCATGACTCATTTAGAATTCATCATGAATTCTTTTGGATTCTTTGAAATTCACGTTGAATCCTTTCGTATTCATCATGAATTAATGGGAATTTAATTATGAATTCTTTTTGATTCTTCGGAATTCACCTTGAATTCTTCGGAAATCACGTTGAATTGTTTGGAATTCATCGCAATTTAATGAGTTATTTGGGATTCTTCGGAGTTCGCCTTGAATTCTTTGGAATTTATAATTAATTCTTTGGAACTGACAATGAACTCTTCGGAATTCATCATGAAATCATTGGAATTCTTCAGGATTCCCCAGGAATATTTCAGAATTCACCTCAAACTCTTGGGAATTCACAGAAATACTTCTGAATTCACCTTGAATTCTTTAGAATTCATCCTGAATTTTTTGGAATTTAATTATGACCTCACCTTGAATTATTTGAAATTCTTTCGAATTCATCGAATTCACTCGAATTTAATTATGAATTCTTTTGGGTTCTTTGGAATTTACCTTGAATGTTTCGAAAATTACGTTGAATTCTTTGAAATTCATAATTAGTTCTTTGGAATTGCCAATGAACTCTTTGGAATTCACCATGAATTCATTGGAATTCTTCAGGAATCCCCAAGAATATTTCAGAACTCACCTCGAATTCTTTGGAATTTACCCATAATATATTTCAGAATTTCCTTTGAATTCTTTGGAATTCATCATGAATTCTTTATAATTCATCTTGAATGCATTGGAATTTACCTATGACCTCACCTTGAATTATTTGGAATTCTTTCGAATTCATTATGAATTCATTCGAATTTAATTATGAATTCTTTTGGATTCTTTGGAATTTACCTTGAATGCTGCGAAAATCACGTTGAATTCTTTGGAATTCATAATTAATTCTTTGGAGTTGACAATGTACTCTTCGGAATTCACTATGAATTCATTGGAATTTTTCAGGATTCCCCAGGAATATTTCAGTATTCACCTCGAATTCTTTGGAATGCATCAGGAATACTTCAGAATTCACCTTGAATACTTTGGAATTCATCGAGAATTCTTTAGAATTTAATTATGACCTCACCTTGAACTATTTTAAATTCTTGCGAATTCATAATGAATTCATTTGAATTTAATTATGGATTCTTTTGGATTCTTCGGAATTTACCTTGAGTGCTTCGAAAATCAAGTTGAATTCTTTGGAATTTATAATTAATTCTTTGGAATTGGCAATGAATTCGAAATTTAATTATGAATTTACCGTGAATTCATCACGAATACTTTAGAATTCACATTGGATTTTTTGGAATTTAATTATGGAAAATTATAATTTCCATAAAACTTGTTATTTTAAGCAATTCCCAGCTCCCTTTTAGAATCTAGATTTTCATCCTTTTAAGCCAAAAAAAATTCTGATTGATGCAGCTCGAGATTGTAGGATCAACGAAATGCCGCATAACTGGGATTCAAGCTCTTCGGGGTCAGGTTGCGCTTGTTTACAGAAAGAACGAGGCGATGATATAAAGAAGTGGAGAAGCAGTGGAAGTTGCGAGATGGGGCGGAAGGGGGTGGAAAAAATTAGAGGATTCTTGAGGCGGAGAGTCGAGTGGTTGGGGCGGTGATGGTGGGTAGTCGAATAATAGAGCTGCCCTTAATACTGACATCCCCCTGCAATGGGTCCACAGAGTGGAGAAAGAGAGTAGGTAAGAAGAAAGAGAAAAGCTAGGGTTTGGGGGTGGGAAAAAAAGAGGATGAGTTGGAATGCAGGCAGAGGGTGGCTCGTGGCCTGGGTACAAGAAGAGAGAGACTGGAGTAGAAGAGATGATAACATTTGTATCATATTTAACGCTAGAATGAGCAGGTTAAGGGAGAGAAGACACCGTCCACACTCCTCACTCACATTCACCCCATTCCTCTTTTCTCCCTTCCTCCTTTTCTTCCAGGGACGAAGCCAAAACTTATTCTATAAGAAAAGTAGCCATTTGGATTTTATGAGGAAGAATTCAAGGTATGTGTAGTAGTTTGGATCGGAAAACACAAATTTTGGAAATTGAAAACGCCTTTGCACTGAAAAGTTTTCTTTTGTGCCCCTCATAACTTGTATAAAATTTTATATGAATCGATAAATATCCTGAGGTTTGGCGGAGCCGAAATAAGTTTAAAAAATTCGTTATTCTCAGATTTTTGAAAAAATAGCGAATGTTGCTTTTTTTCGAAATCCACTTAATATGCCCAATTTTTATAAATTTTGCTGAATTTTTAATTTTATTTTATATTGGAGAAAATCTCATTTTATGGACTCCTTAAAATAAAATAAAAAGTTCTAGAGGTTCTACAAATTATAATAAAATTTCTTTTGAGCTACCAGAAATTTTCTGACACTCAAAATGTACCTTCAAAGAAAAATTGAGAAGACTTCAAAATTGGAAATGACTATAACGAGATCCTGATTCAGGATATTGAGATTTTAAATGTTGAAGTCTTCCCATTTTTTTAGGTACATTTTGAGTGCCAGAAAGTTTCTGGGGTCTAAAAAAAATTTTATTATAATTTGCAGAGCTTGTAGAATTTTTTTTCATTTTAAGGGGTCCATAAGAATAAAATTTTCTTCTATGTAAAGTCAAATTAGAAATTCAGAAAAATTGATAAACATTGGGCATATTAAGTGGATATTTCGGCTACGCCCAATTTCAGGATATTAATCGATTCATTTCAAATTTATGGGTCATTTATTTTAAACGAGGGACCCAAAAGGAAACTTCTCAATGCTACGGAGTTTTCAATTTTAAAAAGTTGTGTTTGTCGATCAGAATGCAATGTGCATTGAGAAGATTTTCCAATTGTAAAAGCCAGGAATCACAGTCAGTTCCCTATTCCCCTATTTCCCCCTATTATTCTTCAAATCCCCTAAAATCACTTTTTTTAGGGTTTCATTCCTTTTCCTCCCTTTTCTCCCTTTTCATATTCAAAGTTCCAAATAATTTTCAAAGAATTATGTGAAATAGAAACTTTTGTGACATTCAAAAACTCTTTGCATGTTTTCTTAAAACCCATAATTTCTAAATTTTCAAAATCTCTTAAAATCCTCAAGAATCTTTAAAATGTATTCAAAATCTTTAAAAATTCTTAAAAATATTCGAGACTGTTCTAGAATCTTCTGGGTTCTCCTACACTAATCTTATAAAATTCTAAATAATTTCCCAAAATTCTTCAATATTCTACAAAATATAGTAAACTTTTCCAGAATCTTCTAAAATCTTTTGAATACCTTCGTAATCTTCCAGAAATTTCTAGAGAATTCTCCAGAGTTTTTTAGAATCCCCGAAATTCTACAAAAGATTACCGAAATTCTCCCAAATTCTTTAGAATCTTCAAAACTTATCTGATATCTGTAAACATTGTCCAAAATATTATAGACTGTTTTAAAATCTACAATAATTTAGAGTCTTTCATAAACTTTTAGAATCTTCTGGGTTCTTCTATAATAATCTTATAAAATCTTAAAGAATAATCTAAAATTCTTTAATATTCTACAAAATATACTAAAATGTTCCAGAATCTATTAAAATCTTCTGAACTCTTCTATGATCTTCTAAAATCTTCTAGAATTCTCAAGAATATTCTGAATTCCATTCGAATTTCCAAAATTCTGCAGAACCCTTTAAAATCCTCTTAAGTCTACAAAAAACTAATAACACAGGTTTACGAATCCCGGTCAATTTTTTGACCCGAGAAGACAAGAGTGTTTTTTTTACGTATTTTTGTACGCTGAATTCAAATCCGTCGCCCATTTCCCGCCATCAGGTCAGATTTTTGATATTTCATATGTTAGTCATGAAAGACTTTAGAAAAATCTAGTGATGCCGTTTGTCGAGACTCAAGGAATGTAAAAAATTAATAATAATATAAAATATTAAATTATTTATTCA
>JBAGKK010493781.1:0-15498 GCA_037177015.1 Euceroptres primus
TTTCATTTATTAAAATGAAATAAATGTTGTGTTAATTGAAACAAAAAATTTGTTTCTTTCAATACTATGATATCAAACAAATTTTTTTGTTTGATTCAAACAAACTTTTTTCTGAGTGTTTATAATTGAAAAAAGCGAAAATCGGTGCCCTCCTTCTGGTTGAAAAAAAAATTAAAAATTGTTTTCTAAATAAACAATGTAACATTCGCAATTTTGTCAATTTTTTTTAAATTTCAATATTTCTTTCGTAAGTTTGCATTAGGATATTTTTTTGTAGGATCAATAATAACCGAGTTCAAAATCTTTTAAAGAAAGTGACCTCACTTTTTAATTGCAAATATCTTTGAAAATATTGAAAATTTTGCAAAATTTCGCAAGTTTCGAAAAATTTGCAAAGTTTCGCACGAATACTTAGTGCCTCAAAAAAATAAAATAACCAAAAATGAACAAAATCGGTAACTTGACTTTTTCGTTTCAAACGGAACTCCCCAAAAAGATTTTAAAAAACATTTTTTTTTTAAAAAGTCGTAAATGATATACGACTTACATCATATCAATAATGTAATTTTGAATGAACAAGATCGTAAAATCCCAAACTCAAAAGCATTCAGTGATGATTTTTAACCAACTCAAAAATGCAGTTTTCAAGTTTATTAGGTTTATTACCTTCATTAGGAAAGACGACAATTTGATCAGTTTTTCCATAAAAGCTCTCTGCCGGTTTTTCCGGTTCGAGCGGTTCACCAGGTCGGAGTTCAAGCACGTGTCCGTTTATCAGTGGCTTCGGCAAGGTCGATAGGGACAGCGACACTTCTGGTGGCTTCGAAAGTCGGAGCTTCTTGAGAATCTGTTGCTTCACATACTCTACCCTGAGTTCAGTGAGAATTGGATCATGTTCAATGACTGAAATTTTGTTTTGAGAACAACCCGAGCATTCACTGTCTGAATTGGAGTCTGGATAGAAAGTGGACCAGACGCTTTTCAACGGATTGGTCATACCTGGCCACCCTCCTACTGTGCAGGCCAGACCAGCGAGAAGAAACAAGAGCGTCAGGTCACACTGCATCTTTTTCTCCTGAAGGCAGGCCCTATTATGTGACTCTTGACAGCCAGGTCGACGTGTGGTTAGGTGACACTGTGTTCAAACGTGGAAGCTGCACCACGATTGTTAAAAGTCCGGATTGGTCCACTCATCCGTCTATTAGTATCGTCTAGATTTGAACTAGACTGGTTGCCAAGGTCACATTGAAAATCCCTCGCGAAATTGGACTCTAAGTTTGCGTTTCACTGTATTGGCACTGTTTTTCGATTAGTTCTTTGACCTCTTCTTAAGCTTCTCTTTATTTGTTTTTTCGACTGATGACTCTTGATGAATCGAAGGATGCACCGGTTCCTGGCTTTCGTAAAACTGGTAGTCACTAACGCGAACGTTGATGAAGACTGGAGGTGATGTGTGACGATGGACCAGTGATGTAGTATACTGGGCTCGAGTAACCTTTGCCCCGAAGCCGGAGCCAGCATGGATTGGACGACGAACATTGATATCAGTAGCAGAAGCACGCGCTACGGACATGCTGCCGGGTGGTTACCCATGCCGATTTTCATAGTTCGGTGATTCTTACGCTCCGCTTCACCTGGTTAACTTTACGAGCTAATAGTCCCTTGGACTGATGAAATCTTTTTTTCAAGCCAATTTCTTAAGAGCTTCTCAAGCTCTCGATACTATCTTTAGATGCAAGACTTATCGGTATATTTCTTTTTAATTATGTAAGTGAAACCTTTTAATTATGTAAGTGAAACCGACTCATTACGATACTATTAGTAGTATTGAGACAAGACTGATTCGGATTCATAAATCACTTGTCATTACTGTTGCTAGGGTTCTTGAAAGATTGAGCGAGTTGAGTATGATGAAATTTTTGAAAATCTTGAAATTTGTAGGATTTTTAGGATACCGGAATTCTTTCCGGGTTTTAGGATTGTTTTAGGATTTTTATGTCATTCGGGATAAAGTTGTTCTTTCAAGTGTGGCAAGTATGGTCCTTGAAGGAAATTTCTCACCAATGGAATTTAGAACAAGGTCGAGTGTAAAGTCTGCATCAAGAATATTCGATGATCCTGGAGCAAGAACGTTAGTCTGTTTCCTGGTATCAACAAGTTGACGTGATTGATGCAAAATAATTTAGTATCGATAAAAGGCGTTTAAAAGTGATATTTTCGCCTAATTCAGAATACATCCTTAGATCATGTTTTTAGTCACGTAGACTATCCATGGCGATATGTGTTCTTTGAACCTTTGACGTCAATTAACAAAAATTTAACTATAAAGCAAAATAAACGTTGACGTAATTTAGCTGACAAGATGTTGCTTGTCTGTTGATTACCCTTTGAAGAATGGAAAATCCCTTTAGCTTTGATTTAGTTTAATAATAGGAAATTCCTTTAAACAGGATTTCTACTGGTCAGGAAATTCTGGAAAGTCAGGGAATTTTAAAATGGTCAGAGAAAGTCAGAGAAAACCTAAAAAGAGTCAGGGATTTTTTTTTTCAACAAATTGTAATTATAACTTGGCCGTTGTAATTACATATAATTCAACAATTATAATTATATAATTATAATATTGCAAAACAATAACATTATATAATTAAAATTATAATCATAATGTCAGATGACGGTCAGAGAAAATAAAAAATTGGTCAGGGAATTTTGAATTTTTTATCAACCAAATACAGTCAACTAAACTTTAAAAAAAATTATTTTGTCTAATGAACAATATTTTTTGCTTGAACAATGAATTATAATTTACAATTAAATAATCAAAGAATAATTCTCAGTCCTTCTAACATGTATTTTATCGACATTATAGATTAATTGGCTTTACACAAAGTAATTTGTTGAGAAATGTAGATTAAAGTGGTCCAAAAATGCTTTGGAAAATTTTTTTTCGAATTTCCCCAAATTTGTTCGAATCCACAAAACAATAAATGCGTTAAAAAAAAATATTTAGAGGAGGAAGACCCATGAAGTTTAACACGTATTTCCCATAAGAAAAAAAGACGTTTTTGTAAATTTTATTCAGAATCGTCAATATTAGGTGAATCAAGTTGAACCTCAACATTTCTCTTCACAATTAGCCATAAAATACGAATCAAAAGTTACTTTTTAAATATCACCCCCATAAGTTTGTTTTATAGGGTCCCAGAAAAACTCTATAAGTGAATAATTTGTTTTGCGATTTTTTGACGCTAATTATGACTATTTTGCGGTTTTTTAAAAGTACAAATTGTTTCTAATAGATAAAATATTACTTTATACTGATAACTAGATGTTTACATAAATTGTTTGAACAATTTATTATTGTTTACAGCAATTTTCTCTTAGAATAGAGTTAGAAAATCGCGGTTATTTCGAATTTTTCAACATTTTTTCAACTTTTCAGTAAGAGCTAGGCAACAATCAATTAAAGTTAACAGAAATAATTATTTAAACAATTTATTATTATTTATAACAATATTCTATTAGAATAATGCTAGAAAGTAGCGGTTTTTTCTAAAGTTTTCCACTTTTTGTCCACTTTTCAATTAGAGGGAGGTAATAGTTATTTCTAGTTAACAAAAATAATTGTTTAAACAATTTATTATTATTTTAATAATATTCTCTTTGAATAATGCTAGAAAGTTGTGGTTTTAATTAATTCAAGTTAACAAATATAACTGTTTAAACAACTTATTATTATTTTTAATAATATTCTCTTTGAATAATGGTAGAAAGTTGCGGTTTTTTTCTGAAATGTTCAACTTTTTGTCCACTTTTCACTTAAAGTAAGATAATAATTAATAAAATTTAGCAAATATAATTGTTTAAACAAATTATTATTGTTTATAACTATCTTCTCCTATATTAATGCTAGATAGTTGCGGTTTTTTCTGAAATTTTAAACTTTTTGTCCTCTTTTCACTTAGTGAGGTAATAATTAAAGCAAGTTAACCAACATAATTTTTTAAACAATTTATTATTATTTATAACAATATTCTCTTAGAATAATGCTAGAAAGTTGAGGTTTTTTCTAAAATTTTTCACCTTTTGCACACTTTTCAATTAGAGTGAGGAAATAGTTATTTCAAGTTAACAAAAATAATTATTTAAACAATTTATTATTATTTTAATAATATTCTCTTTGAATAATGCTAGAAAGTTGCGGTTTTTTCTGAAATATTCAACTTTTTGTCGACTTTTCACTTAATGTGAGGTAATAATTAATTCAAGTTAACAAACATAATTATTAAAAACAATTGATTATTGTTTATAACTATCTTCTCTTAGAGTAATGCTAGAAAGTTGCGCTGATAGTAAAATTTGTGCAATTCCAAATTTTTCTTTTACACTTTGTAATAAACTTCGTGTTGTAATTGAAAACAAAATTTTTATTACAGACACACTCCTCCCATCTACTCCTAATTATTCCATCCTATTTTTATCTTTACGATAAAATAGCCTTCTTATTTAAATTAATATTTTTAAACATTATGAAAAGAGTAAAAATATTTTATTTTGAAACAAATAGAATTTAAAAATGAAAATTAAAATTGATTAATATAATATGGTAAATGATGAATATATATAAATATAAAATATAAATAAATAATATAATAATAATTGATTCAATTAAAATTAAAATTTAATTAAAAATTAAAAATAAAAATTTTAAAATGATTTTATTTAAAAAATTATTTTTGTTGATGTTCATTAATTATTTGTTCATAAATAAAAAGTCAAACCAAAACTGAAGATTTTAGAAAGAAGCGTTACTTTCTAGCATTACTCTAAGAGAAGATAGTTATAAACACTAATCAATTGTTTAAATGATTATTTTTGTTAACTTGCATTAATTATTACCTCATCAAGTGAAAAGCGGATAAAAAGTTGAATATTTCAGAAAAAACCGCAACTTTTTACCATTACTATAGGAGAAGATAATTATAAATAATAATAATTTATTTAAACCATTATGTTTGTTAAATTGGATTAATTATTAGCTCATTCTAAGCGAAAAGTGGACCAAAAGTTGAACATGTCAGAAAAAACCGCAACTTTCTAGCATTATTCAAAGAGAATATTATTATAATAACTTGTTTAAACAATTATTTTTGTTAACTTGAATTAATTATTACCTCTCTCTAATTGAAAAGTGGACAAAATGTGGAAAATTTTAGAAAAAACCGCAACTTTCTAGCTTTAATTGAAAAGTTGAAAAAATATTGAAAAATTCGAAAAAAACCGCGACTTTCTAACTCTATTCTAAGAGAAAATTGCTATAAAGAGTAATAAATTGCTATAAACAATAATACATTGTTTAAAAATTTATATAAACATCCGATTATCAGTAGAAAGTAGTATTTTATGTATTAGAAACAAGTTGTATTAAAAAACCACAAAAAATAATAATTCGCGCCAAAAACTAGCAAAACCCAATTTTTCACTTATGGGGTTTTTTTGGGACCCTATAAAACAGACTTATGGGGGTGATATTTCAAAAGTAAGTTTTGTTTCTTATTCTATGGCTAATTGTGGAGAGAAATGTTGAGTTTCAACTCGATTCACTTAATATTGACGATTCTGAATAAAATTTACAAAACCGTATTTTTTTCTTATGGGAAATACGTGTTAAACTTCATGGGGCTTGCGGAACCTCTAAATATCATTTTAAAAAAAACGCATTTTTTTTGTGGATTCGAAAATATTTAGGGGAGGGGGAGAGAAGGAAAGTTTGAAAACAAATATTACCCTAATGTATATTCTTAATATCTTATAAATAATAAAAAACAGACATTAAGCCCCAGACTTTGTTACTGTTAACGAAATAAATTTTCGAAAAAGAATGATTCTTAGTCGCCAAAAAAAAGAAAGAAATCAGAATGTTATTTTTTAATACACCAAAATTTCACTACACCTTTTTCTCAAGTGGCCATTTCTTATCGGTAAGGATTATTTTTCGTTGATCCCTAGTGAGTTGAGCGAGGAGTTGAGTATACGTTGGTCTAACTATTTCCTTAGCTCTGTTGTATATCTTATTCACGTCCCTATTCTCTCAATTTTTCAAACAATACAAGAAATTCCACAGTGGATAAAGAATAATTTATTTTCATTTTTAACGATTATTCTTTTGAGAAAAATTAATTCTAGATTAAGCAGTGTTAAAATGCTGTAAATTTTTTCTTCTACATACTTTTAAATATTAATTGGAAATTTTAGTTTAAGAAATAATGAAAACATTGTTATGCTGGAGAGACATCTCACTTCATCTTAATTCTTTTGGCGATGAAAGCAAATGTCCTGCTAAACTCCAACTCTAATCGACGTTTTACGTTCGATGAATGACAATTATGGTTGGTTAGAGACGGCGTGTCTGTCACGTGAACTCGATCTCTCTTTATTAATTTGGCAAAGAAATAATGGATCATCATTGTGCTTTCGATTGCTTGAATAAA
This sequence comes from Euceroptres primus, assembly GCA_037177015.1. NCBI lineage: Eukaryota > Metazoa > Arthropoda > Insecta > Hymenoptera > Figitidae > Euceroptres > Euceroptres primus. Next base: position 6,489 of record JBAGKK010493781.1, read on the forward strand.
TTGGCTTTCTCTAGGTCAATGAAACCGCCTTAAAAATTGTTCTTTCTTTCATTTTCTTCCTCCTCAATATGGTGTAAACAAATAAGGAAGGAACAAAATATGAGAGTAATGAGAAACAAAATAAGGGAGACCGCTCTACAGTAGGTAGTGTAAATTTCTAAGGCGTATAAATATTGCAATTGAAATAAACAACTGAAGTTATTTATTTCAAGAAGCTTATATATTCAATTAGCTATATATCTATACAAAAGAAAGTTAATGAATTCATTATTTAGCTGTTTGGAGCAATTTTATAAGACGTTGCAGTGATACGAATTTTTCCATGTTTTTCAACAATAGATAATCGTTTATAATATGAAAGTTATAGATAAAATTATAATAAAAAATGATAAATTATGACGTATATACTTTTAAGTTTATTTAATTTGATGAGAAAACACTGTTCGAAACTATATATCATTTTTTCACTAAATAACATTTTACTTATATTTTTTTATATCTTCAGTCGACTCGACGAAAAGTACATGAGGTTGGCAGTACGTGTAACCTTTAAGAAACCTAACCCAAACTTAGAAACGACAAGAAATATACACAGAATTAACCACTAGCAAATAAAAACAATTCTGGCGAAGGCCGTCATTTTTTAATTCCTTATTTTCACTAGAAATACTATTATTTTTTGTATATTATTTTTACTCTACACATTTAACTATTATTATTATTAAACTTTTCGGTACTTTATATTTATTATAACCAAAACTGATCACCCACGAAAAGTCAAAATCAAACCTTCAACACTTCGGAATCCTTTGACTACATTCGGTAAATATCGAGTTTCTTCATTGCTGCCAATCCTGAGAGAAAAATTCTCCAATTACCTACTGTTACATTTTGCAGCGGCAAATAAAAAGTGTTCAAGAAATCATATATATCTGAAAAAAAAAATTGGCGTCGAAATATGTTGTTCCTAAATCTTCCAGCTTTGTTATGAATACAAAAATATAGCCCGGAAAAATTTTATTTCAGAGAAAACTATGAAGATAAAAAAGTACAAATTTTTTTCTATCTGTAGAAACATAGTTTTTCACTCTCACACATTAATTATTAATAGTAAATAAACAAAACTACAATTGGTAATGTATAATTATTGTCGAAATCTTAGGATGACAAACTTGATTAACACTCTTGGTCCATTTTCTGATTATTTTAAACTATTTACTGTAAAATATTACCTACTGTAGAGAGGCCTGCCCTACTTCTTTTAGATAATTTTCAATTTTTAGTACTTTTAGTTACTCTTTAGTCAATAATAATAGTCTTTCATTCAAGATTCGCGTAACATTTTATTTATGTCTCTTATCTTCAAGTATAATAATTGACCTGGATCATAGTTTCGTAAAAATGAAATGGCTCCGAGGGATTCATACTTATGATTTTGTATAATATATTCGTTGTCAATTGATATATTCAATTTACATTCTGGAATTCCATGATTTTCGTATCAGTATATGTGTCCATTTTGCATACATTTCCCCATGTTCTAAAGGTCAAATTTCCTCCTTTGTTCCTAATAAGTATACATATTTCTTATAACCACTTGCAAGCTGTGTTTAACTAGATGTGATACAAAAATGTTTGCAGATAAGGTATCAATGTCTAAGAAAATAGTAGAATTAATTAAATGATAATTAGGAGAGTGAAAAATTGCGAATATAGGATCATTTATGACTTAATTAACGAAATAAATAATCCTTCGTTAAATATATGTAATTGTAATTTCTAGGGAAAAACTGTATAGACACAAAATCTGTTTTTCTAAATAGTAATAGTTCAATATCTAATCCAATAAACTCTTGATGATTTCGATTAGCCTGTTCTTAACACAGTTTCTATAAACATAAATCAGTCGAGAATATATCGTAAAGTTTTTAGGACTCGCGCGTTGTGCATAAATATTATTTTATATAAGTTCTTTTCGGCATTGAGCGAAAGGTCGATTTCCATAAGCTTAGTGCTGCATTCCTTGACCTCTTATTCTCGATTGACTCAAGGTTCTTCAATTCATAAATTTAAACATTGTGATATTGTGTCTGGAAAATCTATCTGTGTTTACATTTATCACATGGCAGTGAAAACCCTTTATGTTTTCTTTGCTTAAAAATGTTCCTTGTCAAATTTTCCTTTTATCGCAGGAAGTCTCTTAACGCAATTAGGAAACATCGATAGAAGATTGAATAATAAAAGTTGACCTTTTAAAGTATATATTCCCCGAGTTGAGCTCGCTGGCAATGAAAGTTTCGCAGAGTTCCAAGTCTGCAAGAAACTTCATTTTCGCTCGAAAATTGTAGTTCAAAATTATCCCAGCAACTACTGCGACTTTTAATTATGAATAATGATGCAGCGATAGCCGTCGGTGAAATATAATCGCGAAACCACATTACTGTAAAGTTTAATGCATCTCGTTATAGAAAGACCTTTCGCGAAAGCAAAAGCAGGCGGATGAAGCGATTACATTTTTTTTCGGGAGCGAGGGTATTTATTAAACTTAATTTTAACCAAGGTGAATTAAAAACGAGAGCTACTTGTCATTCACTAATTGAAAATGCTTTAAAATTATAAGCAGTGAATAAAAAAATTAAAAAATGAGAATAGCGCAAATTGAAAAAGGTGAAAATTATTTGTGAATTCGAGGCTATTGAAATTAGATTATAATATAACAATTAGGATCTCTGAACTATATAATAACATTTTGGAAGAAATGTAATTATAACTTTTGAAGAAAAACTGTTATTATTATTTTTGAAGGAAAAGTGTTATTAAATTCAAACTAGTGGTCTTCTTTTAATTAGAGCTTGAAGAATGAAGGGCGTGCTTGCGTCTAACCGAATTACATAATCCAGTGAATTCGGCATTGTGTTGGAAGCAGGTTCTCGACGAGAGCGTATCCAGATCGCTGGTTACTCAGAATGCTCATGGTGAGGATTCTTCCTGTCGTCAACACGACGGGAAAATCCGCAGGACTTTTCCACGTATACGGAACCCTTATCATTGTGGCTATGCAGGTGGGAAAGGGAGGAAATCCTGTCTCTCATTCCTTCTCGCCCGTGGAGGACATAATAAATCTCCTTTTCCGCTTCACTCTTTTCACAACTCTAATCGATTTAGCACTTTCTTCGCTCGATCTTTAATCTTGTGATTTTCACTGATTACGTCCACTTAGATTATTTTTCTTCCTTGGAAACAAAATTGAAACTAAATAAAATAGAAACATAGTGAAATTAAAAAGCTATGTAGGAGTTCATTAATCCATAAATTCGAAGCAAAATTATCTTATTTGTCAATAAAGCTAATGTGAAAAAGTTTCATTCTCCCAACATTTAGAGCTAATACATTAGCTCCAATTATTATATTTAATTTTTCATTTTTTAATTAATTGTTACATATTTGATGCACGGAGTGAAGTGATGCACGGAGAAACAAGTGATTTGTTTATTTTAAATAAATTTAGTTTGATTCATACAAACTTCAATTCAAATAAAAGTTTATTGGTTTTACAATAAAATTTTTATTAATCTTTGAAAATCTAACAAAACCTATTAATTTTTACAGGACGGAAAGGAGGAGAAGATAAGGGATCTTTGGAGACTGATCCAGAAGAGGCAGTGCAGCCATCGCTCTGACGGGGGAATCCGCTACGGCGAGTAGCTTTTTAAATCCCTTCTATCTCCATCATGTGGCAGGACGAATGGTCCGAACCGACACGGCGGCAGGTTGTAATTTTTTGCTTGTACCTACAGATCGCACAGTGACCACTGGTGGAATTTTGATTCCTACCAGTGAGTGGGAGACCGTTTTTTAGCTTAGGCCATCCTAGACTTTTCTTAGTTCTTTTTTATTGCTTACAATAAAAAAAATTAATAGATTAAACAATAAGTTATTTTTGTTTTGTAAATTCTTATTTTAAGAAGAGAAAATTTTAACGATTGAATTTAAAATTTTTAATTCTAATGAGTATTTTATTTGAATAAATCATGAAAAGATTTCGCAACGGCATTTAACAAATCAAAGAGTAATAATCTTGAAGTGTTATAATTTATGTTTATTAGTAGAGTTTTTAACGAGAAGTTGAGCACTACTGATTTTTTTTTAAAAGTGGATTTTAATTTCCTTCTAAATTTTAGGTCAAAGTTAATGGTAAAGGTAAATGGTAAAAATTCTTTTAGTTCTTTTCATGTAGGGATTGCAACGCAAGGTGCGCACCAATTTTTCAATTTCTGCTATAGATATTTTTTATACATTAATAGAATGGTAATTAATTTTTGCGTAACTAATTGTGAATTGGCGAATTTATATGCAATATATTTCTTAAACATTAGTAGAAAGTTAATTAATAATTGCACATGAACTGGAAAATCCATGTTGTATCATCTGATTTTTTAAACGAGTTTTTAACGAGACGTTGAGCACTACTGATTTTTTTAAAAGTGCTTTTTAATTTTCTTCTAAATATTAGGTCAAAGTTAATCGTAAAGGTAAATGGTAAAAGTTGTTTTAGTTCTTTTCATGTAGGGATTGCAACGCAAGGTGCGCACCAATTCTTCAATTTCTGCTATAGATATTTTTTATACATTAATAGAATGGTAATTAATGTTTGCGTAGTTAATTGTGAATTGGCGAATTTATATGCAATATATTTCTTAAACATTAGTAGAAAGTTAATTAATAATCGCACATGAATTGGAAAATCCATGTTGTATTATCTGATGATTTGCACTCACATTTCTTATTACCATGTCTCATCAGTTTAAAAATGAATGATTTCTTTTTTTATCATTGAATTCAGGTGTATATCAGGATTACGAGTGATCAATCCCTCAGTTTTTAATAAAACTATATTTTTAAGTTTTGATAAATTTTGGTATTACATTGCAAGTAAAAATCTGATTAAAATACAATATTAAAAATTCAAATCTTTTCTAATATGCACTCAATTTAATCAATTTTGTTTATTATTAGTTAATTTTCTGAACTGTTTATAACTTTAGAAAGCTAGAGAAACTTTGACTAATCTTAGCATTATAGAATGTTTTCAAGACAATGCGATCTACATATGGGGCATTATTTCTCAATTGTCCTAACCCAAAAATCGATTGGGCTCAAACTTGGGCAAAGTGGAGTTCTATTGGATGGTAGTTTATAGGAAAAAAATTTTGTCGTTGGAACACATATTTACCGATAGGGAGGGGATGTAATTTTTGAGTTTTGTACGGGTACCATCTACTTCGATGATTTTTACCTCTGTTAATATCAATAAAATCAATTTTTTACCTGTACAATTTCGATAGGGGTTTTCACGCCCTTTCCATTGATCGTACGCAGTTTTTGGAAAAATAAGTATTTGATCTTCAAAAATCAAAATCGAAAATAAATTTGACTTTTTTCGAATTTAGAGTATTTTTTTGAATTTAGGGTAATTTTTGAGTTTTGTACAGGTACCATCTATTTCAATGATTTATACCTCTGTTAATATCAATAAAATAAATTTTTTACCTGTGCAATTTCGATAGGGTTTTTCATGCCCTTTCCATTGATCGTATGCAGTTTTTGGAAAAATAAGTATTTGATCTTCAAAAATCAAAATCAAAAATAAATTTGACTTTTTTCGAATTTAGGGTATTTTTTTCTTTTCTTTTTATCTAGAAATAAAGTTTAGGTTGTTGCCTTTAAACACCTATATGTTTAAAAATGGACAAATTATTTATTTTTGAAAATAAGCGTTATGTAAGTTTTTTCGGTTATCATTTTTTCAATGATTTATGACTCTTTCAAAATCAATAAAAAGAAATGTTCTCACTATAGCTTCGGTAGGGTTTTTCATGCCCTTTCTACTGATCATAAACATTTTATGAAAAAATAAATTTTTGTCCTTCAAAAATGAAGGTTAAAACAATTATTTCTTCAACAAATGCTTTGAACTTCATTTTTAAAGGTCAAATATTTATTTTCTCGTAATTATTAAATTATTACTTATTATTTATTATTAATTATTAAAATCATTTGATTAGGGTAGCCAAAATTTTGCAAGTTTAAAAATCTGTGTCGACTACCCAAGCAAATTTTATTACAGATTTATAAAAAATAATCTTGTACATTCATCAAGATTATTTAGAGTCTGTAATACAAATAGACGTTTTCAGGAATTTGTGTAACCAGGATTAAAAAATTACGGTACGTTTTTTGTTTTATTTTCTAGTAATAAAAACTGTCTGCATTATGCACTAGCTGAGAAATTTGCCAGCCTTTTTGGATAAATTTCTGATAAAAAAATAGTACATTATTCGCCAAGTTTAAACGCAAATTTTAGTGAGAGCGTAGTTTAAATCACGAGGCGAAGCCGAGGTATTTAATCGCTCGAGCCAAAATTTTCGGTTTGACATGGCAAATACAGTGCTTTTCGTCATGAGATCGAGAAAAAGCCAAATGAAAATGCCGAAATGACGAAAAAGATTTTATTTCTTTCTTTCATGTTAAAAACTTCTCTACCGGCAGTACATCTAAACGGGCGAGTCTCTTAACTAAAGTGAGTCTCTAAGAAACCTCCTGACGAGTAGCACTCTCATCAATAGATAAAAATTTCTAAAAGTAAATCTCAGTCTATGAAGAGTTGGACTGTACTAAGGTATGTCTTCATATTTTTGAGTTAAAGCATTAATTTTATTTGAATTTTGAAATTTTATTGTGTTGAAAATTTCATGGATAATTTTTCTTATTGAAAGCGACTATTTGTGATTGAAATGTTTTTGTTCTGAAAATTTGAGCATTTGTTGAGAATTTTTAATTCAAAGGGGTGAAAACGGAGGATTTCAAACAGTTGAAGGGATGAAATAATTTTATTTTTGAAAAATTTTATTCGTTTGAAATTCGGTAATTTTTAGGAAATCTTTTAAAGCAATAGTAGGGAGTGTTAGGTTGTTAAAAATGTAATCTCATTTTTTTGGTGATATTTCGTGTTTTATTCAGCTGATAAATTCTTACTCATAAGACTGTGCGAAAGAAGTTAATCTAACGATTAAATTTTTTTATTTAATTCAAAGGTCTTTAGTACGGATTGAAGGAAAATATTTATGAAATAACAACAAAGCCTTCTCATGTGTTGAGTGTAATAAAATGTGTTCATACTTTTATCGGCGTGTTAAAACATATAAAAATAGTTATGTGTTAAACATAAAAAATTTGATTTCCACTATATTCCTTAATATCGTTTGTCGACTTTACACGTACGTGCGCTTATAAGTGCCTGTGGGTCGAGTGCTCTTAGAGGGCTGAAAAGTCCCTGGGTACAATAAATTCTCCTTCTCTCTCGGCCACCGTCACTCCTAGTACGTGCAAGGATCAGGTTGAAATGGATGATGAAAGCTTACGTCGTACTGAGTACTTCTATATTTATTTGCTTTTTTCCTTCCGTTTCTCTCTCTCTCTCTTTCAATGCGTTCTTCCTGCACTCATCGCTCTGGCACGAAAGCAAAAGCTATGGCTGCTAAAGAAAACAGTTCCACGAATAATGGCCCTATAATCTACTTGAGTTCACTTTCGGTAGAGAAAAGTATGCTCTTGATGTTTTTCTAAATTTATTTCAAATTTGAAGCAATTAGAAACATGTAGTTCCTTAATTTATAGTGTAAAAAAAAGTAGAATATATTTTTAAAAAAATGAAATACGTATACATATACGTTAATTTGATGTATGGCTGTGTGTCATTTGGGTAAACAATCTACTTTCTAATTAAGCCATGTCAGTCAACCATAGTAACACTATTTGGCGCGTCTAGAACAGATGGAATGTACTCACGGGATGGTAGATGTGTGTTTCGACGAAGCATTAATTTGGAAATTCGTCCTCGCAGGGGTAGAATATATTCATGTATGTTGTCGAAGGAACATATGACGAAAGCGTTATGTCAAGTTATATGCTGCTACATGACATTAGTCTCCTATTGGAAGTTCTCTAATTACAAATGATTGCAGTGAAGAAACACTCTAAATATATTATATTCACTTCATTTTTTAAGTTAATGTATTTTCTACAATTTCTATTTCTCTTTAATATTTTTTCGTAAAATTCATAACAGATTATATAGTCAAGTTTTATTAGTGAAAGAGTTTCTCTTACATTTCAGTATCGGTAGAAATCTAGAACCTAAAACTACACAAAATATAAACTAGGAATAAATAAATTATTTTTGAATAATTTATAAAGAATTTTAAGAATAATTAGAAAGTATATAATTAGAAAGAAATAATTAGAAATAATAATTAGAAAATAATAAGAAAGTAAATAATTAGAAAGAAAGAATAATTAATTTTGAAAGAGAGATTTAATGCACAATTTAGAAAAAAATAATTTCGACCATAATTACACTGATCAACAAAAATGACCTATGTCCTCGCTGAATGCAACATATCATTTTCAAAGTACTTTTCAATGCTGACCACGAATCTGGCTTCCGTTTGTTGTTATCACGTCTAGTTTAATAGATATTTGCAACTAAAATTGTTATTAAAAATTGTTTAACAATTTTTTTTAAGAGTGAAATTTTTTTTCTGCCCTCAACGCAAGTCATTTCGATGCGTTTTTTAACGCAGTTGGCAAATATCGTCTTACTTTAGCGATATCTATAACGGTTTTTGAGATGTTTGTTTTTCTTAAAGAATAATTATCTGGAAAAAAATTTTAATTCGGATTATCTGTTTCTGAAATATCCTTCTTTTCAATTTCCGAAAAGGCCGTAGCAGGATAAGCATGGTCTGGGTGCCCCCGCTCGGATGTGATCCATATTGTGAAGGCAAGTGGCTATCCCTATAAGATAAATTTACCCCAAGTATCAACTAAAACATAATTTTTTTACAAAAGTTATAAACAAATTTTTAAAAATCAAAAAATCAAATTTTTTCGAAAACGGCTTTACCGATCATGATGGTTAAAACATATGTTATAGAGGGTACTAAGGGGG
>JBAGKK010493792.1:0-15498 GCA_037177015.1 Euceroptres primus
GACCGTAAGACCGAAATAATTGCTTTAAGGAAAGTTTCTTTAAGATTGTTTGAAATCATATTCACGGTCGGAAAAAAAAAGGAGAAACAACTGGAGTCTTGCTCCAAAAAGTTTGTTTAGATCATTCATAAAAGGCACCATATGTGTCCGGCCACGAAGAAAGGGACCTAACGCCTGGGAGCTAAATTTTATAGGAGGAGCAATTGAAGAGGCGGTCCAACACAGGAACTCCATAAGAGGCCCTCACTTTACAGTTAAGTAACAATTCGAAGTTTGAAGATAAAAGAATAATTTTTTTCTTATTATGAAAGCGCAACTCAAAGCTTTCGATTTGTTTAAAAGACTCAAAATCGATTTTTTGGGCATTAGGTCCCTTTCTTCGTGGACGGTCACATATGATCACAGGTTACGAGTGAGCTATTTACTAGTATGTTACAGTTCCAGCAGGTAACAATGGGCTGTTACATGTTACAAACGTAGCATGTAACATTATCCAGCTAAAGTAGTCACATTCTAGTAAGCGACATCTGGCGGGAGGCGCTGTAACTAAGAGCCATCACCCCCCGTTGTTACTGAAATGTGACTACTCTAGCAGGATAATGTTACCTACCACGCCTGTAACACGTTACTGCTTTTAATTGGAAATTTATAGTCATCAGCTGACCACTAGGAAAGTCACCAGTGATAGGTTTTCTGAATCTTATTACCTATATGTTACTACTCAGGCTAGTAACTGTGTTAGCTGGGTGGCCTTGGTTGACAAGCGCCTGTTCTTCTTTCGAACAAGGCCAATATGGCCGTCGCCTATCCAAGCATGTCGTTGACATGTCGTTCGCGCAGTAAAATATATCTCATATTCATCAATGTTTTTTTCAGTGAAATAACCGCATTAATAGTATTTTAGTTTGTTTAAGTTGACGAGACTGATAAGTATAAGTTCGCTGTCTTTTAGACTGTCTCGCACAGTGGGCCAGAAACCGCAAGAAGTGTCCAAAAAGCCTTCATTTTATTTTGAACTAAGTAAATATATTTTTGAAATATAGATACCTTGCAGTATCTATGAATGAAGTGCTATGTAATTTTGACTCCATATTTTCTATTGACAAACGTGCAAACATTAAAATTTGAACGTTATTTGTGACTTGTCACGAGAAAAGGGGACTAACGCGGAAAAATAGAATTTTACAGGGCGAGCGGTAGAAGTCGAGCCTATTTAGAAGTGGAAGGCAACTCCCGAAAATCTGCCCCGTCACTTACAACTGCACTCTCACTCATCGTGTTTCAGTTTCCGTTTCTCACTTCTGTTCCCGCTCGACGTTCGGTAGGCGTCACCGTGCGTAAGCTTGTAGTGGTAAGTGGTGGGAGATTTTTTCGTTGGGCCAGAATCTCGCCGAGAAATGCGCTATTTACGGCCTCCTGGAAAGCTGTTTTTTATAGGAAATAATGCTTGAAAATTTTTTCTGATTTTTGATTAATTGATTGATTTCTGATTTTTCTGATTTTTCCCCCTTTTCTCGTGGCACGTAACATTTGTTGCGGATGAGTTTTATAAAAAGTGAATACACTATCTGATATTTGTTGAAAATATAAACTTTTTTTAATTCGTCTTGAATATGAACCAATTAAATTGTATATTTTTTCATAAAGTACATGATGCCAATTGTCCATTCCCCGGCATTCCCCTCGATTTAAAAAAGTAAGGTATCGTTTTGTTCCTTAGTATGTGTAGTTCAATAAAAATTGACGCCATTTATCGCTTTTTCATATACAGTTGAAATAACAATAATCACTGTTGTGAATGCACACGCGGAGCACTACTACAAGCAGGTTGTTCTTGCACTCTACCGCTCAATTTTTGTATTTTTTCCAAAAGTGTCTATTATTTTGTTTTTGCCATTTTTATTTTCAGTGTTTCGACAACATACAAATTTATTTAATTTATGTACCAGAAATATTGAAAAATTTTGAGAAATTTCATTTTTGTCCTTAATTTTTAAATTTTGCAATAAAATATCCATCATTTTGGATCAGCCATTTTGAATTTCACAATTTTGATTCTAGATTCGGATTCGGCGGTGCCAAAAACCTTAATACACGGTGTTTTTATAAAATTCGGTTATGAATTAGGATTTTGGCCACTTTTTGTAGTTTCTGGACCACTGTGTCCCGAAGAAAATAGGCTTAACAAAGACTTCCGAATACAGAGTGTATCAACGATATTCTAGTTCGCTAGAGAGTGGGCTCTGTGTATTAGTAAATGGAGATATGACACTAACGAAGTAGAATATACCAAATCATTGCTAAGACAGTTTTCTTCGGGACAGTTGTCTTGTGTGACGTCGGACGCAAGTCTTGAGTGCAGTTTTGTGTTTGCAAAACAGTAAAGACGAATATTCGAGATCCACCGGCGATAAAGTAAGAGACTTATAGATTATAATTATAATAATAATAATAATAATTATTATTATTATTATTATTGCCCACGTTCCACTCACAGGTACTCATGACTTGGTAGTTCGCGGTACTAAACACGGTCGCGAAACGCGGCAAATGATTAGTAGATTCGTTGGCGTCAGTCGTTGTTTCGGAACTCTGTATTCTGCTTGCGCATTCGTCATAATTTGCGAGTATACACACTGGAGAGCCCGTATATAGGGATTCGACAATCACACTGGAGAGCCCTATAGGGATCCATTTATCCTGGAGAGCTCATTTATAGGGTTCCGAAATTCATCCTGGAGAGCCTGTTGATGGGGATCCAACATTCATACTGGAGAGCCCGTTTATAGGGATCCAACATTCATACTGAAGAGCCCGTTTATAGGGATCCAAACATTCATCCCGGGGAGCCCTATGGGGATCCAACATTCTTACTGGAGAGTACATTTACAGGGATCCATCTTTCTTACAAACGCTAGTTTCAATGCCAAAGATTGAGACCAACGATTTAAAATATTGATTCTATAAACGGCGAAAGTCAAACGCAATTTCACACACGCACATGGACATACACATGTACAAAAACAAAGGTTAAAAATTAAAAATATGATTATCACAGTCACCTGCATTGTACGCGGGATGGCCACGGAAGGTGATTTTAGCCGCTATCATTGTTCACGCCTAGAAAACACCGGACGATGCGGCACGTGTTCAGCAATACTGCCTTCTGAATTAAATGTAGCGAAATTCGAGCTCCCAGTTCTTCCAAGATTTGCACGCACCCCGCATGAACGTTCCCAGTGGTCAGGATCTCCTGCTTCAGCTCCGAATATTTCTGGATCTTCTCAGTATATCGGATCCTAATGTTATTGTTAAGGGGAACGCTTATGTCTATTATCCTCACGTGTTGAGCACGTTTATCTAACCAGAGGACATCTAGACGATTGTGTCTGACTAGGTGGTCAGTCAGAATAGTCATGTCACAGTAAAGGAGATGGTGTTCGTTTTCTAGGACTTTAACTGGGCTATATTTGTAGTAAGGCTCAAATCTCTCTAGTAAATCAGTGTTCAAGGCAATTTGTTGGTTAATGATCCCAGCAACATCATTATGTCTGCGCGTGTATTCTTGCGAGGCAAGCATCATACAGCCATCAATGATGTGCTCGATGCTCTCATTGGGATCTCCACAAAGGCGGCATCTGTCAGTAACTGCCGTCATATTGAGGATGTGTTTTTTGTAATTCCTCGTCTTGATTACCCTGTCCTGGATGGCAATGACAAATTCTTCCGTCTCCGGAAAGAGTTCTCCCCGCCTTAACCAAAGGTTTGAAGCATCACTATCCACGCAAGGAAGATCTGGGTGTGTGGGGGTGTTTGGGGGTGTTGCTTGTGCAGTTGTTTACCTCGCCACCGTGCAGCTAGCTGTTCAGCGTTAAGATGTCCGATGTTCTGGAAATCGACAGCTGCAAGTTTTTGGGGGGGGGGGGTATACAGGTCAACTCTACAGATGTAGTCGTAGAGTGAGATGGTCGTCCTGTTTTGGAAATATTCGCGCAATTGCGTAACCTGAGAGTCACACAATCGACGAACATCCAAGATCCCTCTGCGTCCAAGCTTGTGTGGCAGAACTACTCTCTCTACAGCTGTCCTTTCATGGTGCATTTGCTCAGACATTTTCATGCGGATGATTCTGTTAAGCCTCTCGAGATCAGTCATGGACCAGGTGAAAAAATCAAAAGAGTATGTTAGGCGAGGATTGGCATAGGTGTTAACTGTCTTCGCGATGTTCTTCGCACTGAGGCCAGACGCCAGAATCAGACTAAGGCGAACCGAAAAAACAGTTTCAAGCGCCTTTTTAATTGCAGAGTGGAGTGGACCCATCGCCTGCACTATGCCAAGGTACGTGTACAATTCTTCATCAGTCATCGTCTGAATCAGAATACGGTCGTCGAGCATCAGTGGAGCATTTATCTCTCCACGGGACAAATGCAGCTTTTTGGCATTTGTCCAAACCCAGGGACATCCTGATGTCATAAGAGAACTGCAGCAAGATGTTCAGTAGGCTGTTCAGTTTCGACTCTGAGCTTGCATAAACCTTTATGTCGTCCATGTAGAGGAGGTGAGTGAGTTGAGACTCAGCCACTCCCACCTCAATATTGAACCCATAGGACGTGCTGTTGAGTGTCCAACTTAGGGGGTTCAATGCTAAACAAAAGCATAGTGCGCTGAATGAATAACCTTGGAAGATTCCACGTTTAATGGGCAAGGGCCGGGTATCCCTCAGTAAATAATTGTGGGTCACCGACGGAAACGCCTGTTGGTAGTCAATGTAGGCCATGTGCAAATTGCGTTGGTGGTGTTTCGCATGCAAGACAACCACACTGTCAATCGTGATTTGGTCCTTACAACCACGGGAGTCTCGACAGCAACCTTTTCGTTTATTGGAGAGGACGTTGTTCTCCTCACAATGTTTATAGACGAAGTCAGAAATGATTGCCGTAAGACACTTATAGGGGGTCGAGAGGTAGGTGATAGGTCTATAATCACTAGGACTACCAGCATCTACCTTTTTGGGTATCATATACGTTATGCCATCCGTCATAAAAGAGGGCAAGTGATCTGGGTTCTCCAAGATGTTTTGAAGGGTCCCAGCAAGGGCGGGGTGCAGAACCTCCAGGTATTTGTACCAGAAGCTATGCACCCCATCCACACCCGGCGCTTTTTAGTTCTTAGCCCTCTTTAGGATACGAGTTACATCGGCGACTGAAATGCATAGTCTATTCATTTCTCGACCGTAGGTGTTTCACGATAATTATGAGTCTTGTTTTTGTTATCTGCAAGTCCGCGATAGAAACGCTTTTCGTCTGCCAAAATGTCCTATTGTCATTCTTTCTCGCGATCGCTCTCATAAATCGTAGCAGTCGCGCTGACAGGACCATGAGCTTCTGTTTAAGATAGTCAATCACTTCGTCCAAGTTCGTAGATGTTCTTGAACTGATATTATGTGGGCGAAGGATCCCCTCCGCGTGACGAGTCAGTCTCTGAGACCGATTGCCCTTTCGAAATTAGTACAACCGTCCCAGTTTTGCTCTTATTTTACTAATCTCGCCTTGAAGTCGGAACTTCCATGGAGGGTCTGACATCTTTTTTTGGGCATAGTTGTTAGTAACCTGGCCTCTGAGTTTTATGCTCATCATCATGGCACACGCGACTGCAGCGCAATATGCAAGAGTCTGCACCTGCAGCAAGCTCATATTCTGCTGCAAGAACAGAGGCAGTGTCTCGGTGTTCAAGCCGCCAACTAACCGGAGAAGGTTCTTGTTGACTCTAAATTTCGGCAGACCGTTTCTCATTGATGGTTCTTGATCTGCGGACTCTAGGATGGCATCAGTGAAGCACACCATGAGACGCAGGCTTTCCTCATCGAGCTCTTCAATGAGTTCAGCAGGAGCAGAGGCAGGCTCCGGCGGCTGCAAGCCTAACGACTGTCGACCATGAGACAGTCGCCTTATTACACCCCCCAAGTCCGGTCCCCGCTCGTCCATAGCATCTCGTATCACGGGTATATGAACCTCCTCTTCCACTGCATCTGGGGTGTGCGCTACAGGTGCTGTTAGTTGTTGTTGCACCTGTTTTTCGATGTTATTTATTTCGCCCCGGATATAAGGTGACGCCGCCTAATGGATCTTAATTGATCAGCAAGATGTTGTTCAGTCACTCAATGGGCCAGCTCGGGATGAAGACCCACAAAGAGACGGATCGTCCATGACGGATCCCCCCCCCCCGTGCCGCTGCATTATTATTCTAATATTATTATTATTATTATAGTTTAAATTTATGGACAACATATTACATTCCCGACAAACACATAAACAGTTTAAAATTAAATTATAATCACTAAATAAACTAAAGATGCAGTCAAAAGTTTAGAAATGAAAAATGGAATCTCATTTTTTTTCTTTTAGGGAATGATCTTCCGTTCCAGCCTAAAAAGCAGTTAGCCGCTTTCTTCTTAGCAGTCTAAAAAGCATCGGACTATGCGGCAGCTGTTAAGTAAAACCGCTTTTTGGGCTGCAGCTAGCACCCATTGAACTCCAAGATCTTCTAGGTATTTCTGGCACCTCGCATGAACGTTCTCCGTGGCTGAAATTACGATAAGATGAGTGGTAACTTTTTCCAGCTTCCAAATACTCGTGATTTCCTGCCTAAGTTCGTTATACTTTTGGATCTTGGTTGTATAGCCTTCTTGGATGTTCTTAACAAGGGGAACCGTTACGTCGATGATTTAGACGTATTGCGACCGCTCTTCAAGCAACACAATGCCCCGCCTATTGTGAACAACAGTGTAGTCTGTTAGGATAGTTATGTCCCAGTAAAGGCGATAATTATCGTTTTCGAGGACTGCTACTGGGACATACTTATGGAAAGGCATCTACTCCTGAATGAGTCCTAGATTGAAGGCCATCTGCTGGTGAATGATCCCAGCTACATCATTGTGTCTGCGAATATACTCTCGCCAAGCTAATCTTCTGCAGCCATCAATGATGTGCTCGATAGATTCATTAGAATCACCACACAGCCGACACCGATCGTCCACGTTAAGGCGGAGCATATGCTTTTGCTAATTCCTGGTGCCGTTCACCTTGTCCTAGATAGTCACGACAAACCCGTCCGTTTCCGGAAAGAACCCGTCTCTTCGTAGCCGCAGGTTGGACGCTTCGCTGTCCACGTTGCATTGATCTTGTGTCCTGGGGTGCTATCCATGTGATGGCTTTTGTCTCCATTCCTGAGCAATTTGTCCTGTAGGGGGAGCTAGGATGTTAACGACATTCTGATCAGCGAGATTGAGAAGCGTATAGTTGGTATATTCCCTAAGATGTTATCATAGTGTGGGATGTCTCGCTTAATGTTAAAATACGTGGTCAACTGTGTGATCTGCGATGCAAATAATTGACGGACATGCATAACGTATCTGCCCCCAGAGCACCGTGGTGGAATATCCTCACTTGCCGAACTTCTGTGGTGCATTTGGTGCTTTGTCATTTTCACGCGGATGATTCTGCTTATTTTTTCTAGGTCGGTGTTTGACCATTTGATGAGCCCAAAAGAGTCAGTGAGAAGCGAGATCGCATAGGTCTTGATGGCCCTATTCTTATTGGCTGAGTTCAGGCCAGTTTTCAAAATGGCTTTCAGGCACTTGACGAAGGCTATCTTCGGTGCATCCTTAACAGCAGTTTGGCAGAGTCCCAACAGCTGAAGGATACCTAGATATTTATACGACTCTTCCTTTGTCATGATCTCGACGAGCGGTTGCTCGTCAAGCCCCGACGCTGCGTTCACCACTTCTCTTTCTAAGTGCAGTTTCCTAACTTATCCAACCCGAGTTCCATATGGATGTCATTTGAAAACTGCAATAAGATGTTCAGTAATTTCTGCAGTTTTTCCCTCGAGCTTGCGTACAATTTCAGGTCATCTCCATATAGAGAAGGTTGGTGAGACCGTATCCACCTCTGCTTTTCTTTACGTTGTACCCATAGGACGTGTTGTTTAGTATCCTACTAAGTGGATTCAACGCTAAGCAGAACCACAGTGCACTGAATGAATCTTCCTGGAAAATGCAGGTCGTTATTTTCAAAAACCTGGAAATCCTCGGCAGCCCACGGTCAAAATACTTCATTCTTGTGCCCCAAAGAGATATAGCGTGACTCAAGAATTGAATCAGGCGTGGACAGATCTTGTATGTCCTGAGGATCTCAAGCAAGTAATCGTGGTTTACCGAGGGAAAAGCTTATTTATAGTTTATGTATGCCACGTGCAGGTTGTGGTAATGTTTTTGCTCCTGCCTCACGCAACGCTATCAGCCGTTACCAGATCCTTGCAACCTCGCGAATTACGTCAGCAGCCTTTTTGTTCTTCTGTGAGGATATTATTTGACTCACCGTGAGCATATACCTTGTCGAATATAATTGTTGTGTGGCATTTGTAGAGTGTTGGAAGACATGTTATTGATCTGCAGGCCGATGGACTGTGGGCGTCTTGCTTTTTTAGAAGCATGTACGTGGCTCCCTCAGTCATGAAGGAGTGCATCAAATCTGGGTGATCAAGTATGTTCAGATAGCACCCAGCCAAGGACCAATGCACACACGTAAGGTACTTACACCAAAAGTTGTGCACCATATCTAGTCCAGGTGCTCACCAGTTTGTCGCCCTTCTCAACTCTCTGGTGGCGTCAGAAGTAATGACGTTGACTACCTGCATTTCCAGAATGTTGGACATGCGTTTTCTCTCGAGGTCAAGCCACGCTTCTTCCAAGTTGCTTCTGTTATGTTTTCCCTAGACAGCCTCCCAGTAATTAGCCATGTCTTCCACTCCTGGAACTTCGGACGTCCGATCTTGTCCTTGGGCTTGACTGATTTCACGGTTGAACCGCTCTGTTGCCTCTTTTATATTGAGTCAATCTGCCCAGTTTGCATCTTATTTTGCTGACATCGTTTTATATTTTTCGCTTCCATGGCGGAACATACTTACCCTTCCGTGTGTCGGTGTTGATTCCTTGAGGTCTTGTTCTTAACCCTAAAGTCCTAACTGCTGCAACCGCTGCACAGTAGACAAGAGTCTGTACCTACGTGATTGATAGATCTTCACGCAGATGTAGTGTCAACACCTTTGTGTTCAGGTGGCCTACTAACGCCAATAAGGCCTTAAAGATCTTAATTTTTGCAGCGAGTGCTTTAAATCAAGTTCCATATCACTAAAATCAAGTAGAACACGTTCGAAATTCTCCTCGAGACGTTGAAATTTTCAAGGACCTCGCAAGTATTCGCGGTGGGATTTCCGTTCCGTCGTTGTGATCGCGGAAGTTGGCGATTTTCTGTCTCTTGGACTTCCACAGCGATACCATACCATTGGTCTCGACGTCTCTGCCTGCAGCATTAACAATCTCCTCGACTTCTGAAGCTTCAGAAGGTTCACCATTTAAGAGCAGATACCAGAGTCTGGCGTCACAAATTCTTTAAAGCGAACTTACTCATAAACTGATAATTCGAATGGATTTTCCATACCAGACAGTCATTCGTCATTATTTCCTTCATGGCTATCTGGTATGGAAAATCTATTCTAATTATTAGTTTATGAGTAAGTTCGCTTTAAAGAATTGGTCGCGTGACAATCTGGTACCTGCCCTTAAGGCAAGTGGATGATATACTTGCATCTTTATGGTTTCTGTTTTAACCTCAGACAGTAATCCGCGAACAAATATGGAGCGCTTTTGGCCTGCTACATGTTCTTCGTTCACCCTTTCTACCAAGTGGGGACACGCTTCCAAGAAAAGACGAAGATGTTCTCGTCATATTAGTCCACCACTCTTTTCGGCTTAAAAGTAGGTGTGAAGAACATATTCTTTCATTTCCTTTGTATATGTCATCCTGCATCAGGGTTGCGGAATATCCTCCTGTTCCTGTTGTTCATTTGCTTTAGTGGCCTCAACCTCAGATCTTATTCGGTTGATATGCCTCTTAGAGAGGAGATTGTTGGACTCAATGTATTGGAGTCTCCGGTGG
The DNA here is from genome assembly GCA_037177015.1 of Euceroptres primus. Lineage (NCBI taxonomy): Eukaryota > Metazoa > Arthropoda > Insecta > Hymenoptera > Figitidae > Euceroptres > Euceroptres primus. Next base: position 9,999 of record JBAGKK010493792.1, read on the forward strand.
AAGTCTATCTGCGAAACTGCTGTCAGTTCTCGGTGCAATTCCAAGAATTTTCTTCAGTAGCTCATGATTTATCACCTTACCAAGGCTTCTCTTCCCAATCTTACTACAGTCTCCCTTTACAGAGAGTCCATATGCTTTCGTCGCCGTCACCTTTTTGACATAAAGATGCAGAGTCCGAAGACCCAGGGTAGCCTCCATTACAGCTGTTGGTGTCGTTCTCATTGCACCCGTGATCACCAAGCAAAACACCCTTTGCAGGCTTTCCAGATAATTCTTTGTACTCTTCAAATCCGTCCTTGTCACCTATGTCAATGAAGCATAGGGTACTACCGGCCTGATTATCACAATCTCCAAGTTTTCCTAACTGTGGCTCTACAAGCCCAGAAGGACAGTCAAGCCATTTTAATTATTGCTTCCAATGTACCTTCTAAAGTAATTTAGGGTCAAATATGTCTCCCAGATACTTCGCCATTGCGGAAAATTCAAACTCTTTGCCATAAAATTTCGGTTTTCTAAGGTCCGGAAGCTTCCTCCTCCTCGTGAAAACCAACAGCTTCGTTTTATCCGCGTTAACGGTTAGGCCTCTGTCGCTACACCAACGCTCTACTACGTTAAGCGCCGCCTGCATGAGTTCAACTAAGGTGCCCTGATGATTACCTGTAACCAATATCACAAGATCGTCAGCGTATTCTTGTGTATAGTAATAGTCTAAGAGCTGGGTACAAATTTTGCTTGTGACTTGATACATGGAATTTTTTGCCTGAAAAAACTCAATTTGTAATGCCAATGATGGATACGGAAGTCTGGCTCGGCGGACCGGAAGCGTTAGGCGGGGGTGGGCGGTCAAAGGTTACAAATTTTTATGGATCAACTCTTGATTTGGAACATGGATTAAAATTTGTTAAACATGTAGTATTTCTTGTTACGAAAAGCGCTATACCATTGCCAGGCGGTTTTCCAGAAGCAAAAGGACGTTAAAATGTTAAAACGCCAGAGGACGTTAAAATGCGCACGGCATCTGTAGAATTTTGGACTATTTTGTAAAATTTTGCTATAAATTTTTATTTTTCAATAAAGCCACTAATTTTGTACAAAATTATTCATGTTTTTACTATCAACAGAAAACATATATTACATATGGTTTTTAGACAATATTTTATGAATTCTTTACATTTTTTTCCTAAAGTAATTTTCCAAATGTAAATCATCAAAAGAATAAGGTATGTGTTATAGTGAATCCAATGAACAATAAATTAATTGAAAAATTAGAGAAGATAAATAAAACATTTTTAAATTACAGTTATTAGATATAATTTTTTTGAGAAGCCACCAGCAGATTTGTAACCAGCATGGAAAGCTACCTCAAATTAAAAAAAGAACATCTTGATACGTCAATTTGTTGCTGAGATATTTAAATTTTTTCAACTGGAACGCTTGAATTCAATTCCAGTGAATTCCGGCGGGAGAGGCGAATAGGGGATGCCGCTTGTCGCAGTCACCTTTGATCGCCCATCCCCGCCTAAAGCATCCGGTTTTCCCAGCCATACTTCTGCATTCATTGTTGGCATTACAAATCAAGTCTTTTCAAGCAAAAAAAAATTAAACGTACCAAGTCACGAAGATTTTACAGAGCCAGCTCTTCGTCTATAACCAGCCTCGTTCAGTTTCCTGATAAGGTCATCTATCACCAACGCCCATTGAATGAAAAATAAGACTCTCCCCTGCGAGCATCCTCTAGCTATCGCATAAAGTGGCTTGTCCAGCAAGACTTTCTCCTTGATGTGAAAATCCACCAGCTTCTCCAACATCTTAAGCATAAACGATGTAAGGCTTGTTGGTCTAAAAGACTTAACTTCATAATATGAATCCCTACCTGGCTCGGGAATAAAGATCGTTTTGACCCTCCATGCTTCCGGGGTGTATCCCAATGCTATGCATGCTCTAAGTATGATGCACTGTGGCCCTATCAGGGTTTTCAAACCCTTCTGTATTAACTCAGGGAATATTTCAGTTTCCCCTGCTGCTTTAAACGGGTCAAATTATTTGACTACCCATCTTCTTGTTGAATATGTGCCGCTTCTACCAGACGATTCTCCAGTCCCCTGTCTTGCCCTCCTGCTTTTCGACCTACCCATCTGACGGGAGAACCAGCTTCGAGAATCATCCCCTGATCAACGCCTGATGGCATCATCATTGCCTTCAGTTGACACGTCGGATTTCTCCTTAAGGTCGTCTGGAGTTTGTATCAGGTAAACTCTCAATTCCTTGGCGAAACCCCCTCCAGAATTCCTTCTGAGCCACTTTTATCGCATCATTGTATCTTGTAAGTGCCTCCCTATACAAACCCCATCTTCCAATTTTTTTTGTCTTTGTTATACAGTCTCCCGGTCTACTTTCTCATCGCCCCAAGACTGCTATTCCACCAGGGAGTATCCCTATCTACTCTTTTAACACAGAGGGGACAGTTATCCTCGTGCACATTGCCAACTGCACCATATCCACTGCTATTTCTAAAAGATCTAAAGACCTCATCCCTCGCGGCACGTCCTCCAAGGAAATACTGAGGTTCTCCCTATAACCATCTTAATCAGTATTCCTACGATTCCTATACCCATTGGTCTCAGCATCACTGGCCGTCAAGGTAACATATGTGCCTACGATCCGATAATGACGTCTCCGGCGACACATGCCAATCTTTAAATAACCTGCTTATCTTTAACGAGCAAAGCGTTAAATCAATTCCTTCCTGACATCTTTGTGTCACAAAAGTGGGTTTGTTCCCCCGATTAAGTATAGATAAATCTGTAAATACTAAGTAATCTATCAAAGACTCACCTCTTTTATTGATGTGCTTACTGTCCCATAACGTGTGGTGCACGTTTGCATCGCACCCTATGAGCAGCGGCCATTCTTTCTTACATAAGTACTCCACCAAGCGTTTCCATTACTTGGAAGGTGGCGATTCCGGAGAATCAAATGGCAAATATGCTGAAAATATCACCACGAGCTGACCTATTCCTCCCTTGTGTTGCGTGACTTTAATAGCCACCAAGTCCCTATAACAGAACCTGGGTAAGTTAATAAATTCAATATCCCTCTTGACATATACAGCTCCCCTGGGTTCTTCACCGAATTTACTATAGACAAGCACCCTATTCTTTTGACTAATACCTGTCACTTCTGCCTTGTATGACCAAGGTTTTTATATAAGAGCAATAGCCACCTGCTCCACTGTTATGCGTTTGCTCAGGATTGCAGGCGCAGCCTTACAGTGATACGGGTTAATCTAAATAAACTTTATCCCCGAGAAGCTATTAGAACACACTGATAAATCAAGTCCTCACCTACTCCTTGGACGCAGACGTGGGGGTAACGGTAGTCTGTTTCTTTCCCCTCGCCTTCTCCTTGGGCTTTGAGATGATCCTCATCTGGATCCTCTTCAATCCCAGGTATGGTCTGCAGCCTACCTTCTCCAGCTCCTCGACTATGGATTGGTCAGCCCCCAAAACTAGCTGGGTCCCTTTTTCCTCGACTTTTTTTTCCATGACTGACCACTCCTCCGTCTTTAGAGCCGAATTTTGAATTGCTATTCTCTTTAGGATGGTTACCGGTTCCATTGAGGCTCTGGGAAACCATGCCAAAATCTTTACACGCTTCGGAAGGTCCTTATTATTAATTGACTTGATACTGTCTCCTTCCCAAGGTTTGAGCCCTCCAACATCTTCTGTGAGCCATGCTCCCGTCACTTCATTAGAGCATACAATGGAGACTACTCCGCTTTTGAGGCGGCAGTCCTCAAATTTTTGGATTATATCTCCCGGTTGTGTCCCATCGATTTTTTGTTCCAGCTCCGCCTCGATTCGTTCCAGGGAACCCATCAGTTACGATAGCCATCTTAAGGCGAACCTGGATAGCCAGACTGCACGAGACTCTCGGATCTCTGACTCGTGCCTTCTTGCTCTCACTCACCTCTTTTGGACTGCGCCCATCGGACCCGGCCCTCTTTGGTGTCTCGACCCCAGAAGGCCCAGGTTGAAGAGAACCTTCAGGCCTCAGTATCTCCTGCTAGAGTTTATATCTCTTCCTGGCAGCACTCAAATCCTTTTTTCTAGACTGAGGGGTTTTTGTGTTACCTTTAGTATCGCTGGGCCCCAGTTTGGTTTTCAAGGAACTGTGTGGCCTTGCTCCTACCCAGATCGCTACTTAGTCAAACTGCCACAGGTGCCCACCCACCCTGAGCTCTATGGGCTCTCCTGTCGAAGCCTCACCACCCTGGTATACAGAGCTTCACCAGCCCACACTGGGATGAAATCAAAAAACGAGGTTCAAAATGACATTTAGAAGGCAATTATGCACCGATTTTAGATTTTTTTCAGAGAGAAATTCAGGTCTGAATTCTTCAGAGTTTGGTGAGAGTAGATTTTTGATTTTTTTGTTTATTTAATTTTTATGTTAATATAAATAGCAAAATAAATGTCAATTTTTTGAATTTCATTTTTTATCTTCTAGAAAAAATTGTTCTTATACTTGTCGCCGCTTAGATTCAATGCACAGAGGTATAAGAAAGGGAAAAATTGTTAACTTGTAAAGTTAATTGTTATAAACAAATTGCATTACAAATAATCGACATTAGGGGTTATTCGTCTTCAAAGTATATTTCTGCTCTGAAATTGCTTGCTTTCATCGTTAGGATGTAACGTGGCCATTAAGATTTTATCGTTTTTTTTTTTTTTCTAGTCTTGTTGTAATTATATTACCAATGATATTTTCTTAAAAAATGTTGCCATTCATTAATATTTTTTTATTTTATAAACAAATTATATTAACAAATGCACATTTTAGGCATTTTCAGGCAAAAAGAAATCGGTTTTTCTTCTAGTGTTGTTGAAATTATATTTCCAGTGATGCTTCCGTTTTTCACTATTTGTTCATTTTATAAAAAAAAATTCTAGGAGATAAAAAATGAAATTAAATAAACAGAAAAATCATAAATCTACTCTCACCAATCTCTGAAGAATTTAGTCCTGAATATTTCAAAAAAAAATCTAAAATCGGTGCATAATTGCGTTCTAAGTGTCATTTTGAACCTCGTTTTTTGATTTCACCCCAGGGTGCAGCTGCGGGAGTTCAGCAAGGTCCGAAATCAGTTTCTCCTTGGCCAGGACGATTAGTTCAGGGAGAAACTGACTTCACGCACCTCACAGAGGGAGACATATATATAATTAGATAAAAAATCTAAAAACATTTTATAAGTTTTATTATTTTAATATTTCCAAGTTACCAGAAAAAAGACATCGGAAACGTCATCGGATCTAATCTCAGATTTCGACGTAGTTTCTAGCGTCGGATTTTTCAGTAGGTCATGGAACTGTCAAAAGAGATTGAAAGTACCTGGTTTTTGCGTACACATAGAGCTAAGAGTAACACAGGCCAACACGTTTTCACACCCATAGACTGGACCTGGTAAACCCGAAGGAATTTGATGCGCTGAATCCGAATC
>JBAGKK010493802.1:0-15497 GCA_037177015.1 Euceroptres primus
GCAAATATATTTATAATTAAGATCTTTGAAGGTGTATAATTGAAAACAGTTTGGAATTTATGTATTGATAATTATTACTATTTTAAGCTGCAACTTCTTTGTATGAATCAGTGATTCTTATGCAAATGAAGAATATATTATAAATAAGAAGTTAGAATTTATTTTAAAAACAGCATTTTTCATTATTCAGGGTAGTTATTGTAAAAATAAATAATTGGTTTCACGTAAAAAATGAATCGCATTACACGTGCGACTTCTCTGAAGGTCAAAATAATAAAAGTGTTTACTTTAAAAAGAACTGTGGCCACAATCATAAAAGATATTTTATAATGGTTCATAAAATGCTGTAATAAAATTTTTAAACATACCAGATAATGAAAAGCTATTCAAATAGAAACAGTAGCAAACGAAGATTTTCATACAGTTAAAACTCGATTTCTCATCAATATTTCCAAATAGCAGTAAATAATAATCACTATTTTTGCACAATATGTTATACAAAATGTCATATTTATCGAACTATTAATTCAAAATTTTATTAAACGAGAGGATATTGATTGCTGTCCTCAGTGGATGATCAATTTCAATGAAAACACAAAAAGATATGTAGATTTTACGTTTTTGCACGATTTCTGCCGTGAGAATTCTATTGGAAATTTTAAATGTCCTAAGCGGTGGGTAAATTTTCACCAATTTGCCTCTTTGACGAAGTTTGCGAATATCGTCTTATCTTAGCGATATCTATAACAGTTTTTGAAATATGCTCAAAAAAGTGATAAAAATGTAAATCTAAATGTAAATTTTAGTGCTCTGTAATTCAGGACATATTTACTTTTTTTAATAAACAATACGTCGATTTGTTTGATTTTTTACGAAGAATAATTATCTGGAAAAAATTTTAAATCGGATTATTCGTTTCTGAAATATATTGAAAAATATGTACCCTTCTTTTCAATTTCCGAAAACTTGTACTAAACGCTGGACTGAGCATCAGATCTTCATTTTTTCATATTAAAATGTTCGATGTTTGCTTGAGCGAACATGTTTTTTGATCGGATCGTTACGGATGAGACTATTATTTAAATAAGTCTTACAAACAAATGCCCATTTTTACCTTTTTTCATAAATACACTTCATTTTTTTGCGGAATGAACTCGAAATGTGTCGCCAAAGATCCCTTGCTACCATATTTTTCATAATGACAATAATTGGTACTTATATCAACAATTTTTATAAACAAACGCACATTTAAACCATTCTTGCATGAATAGGCCTAATTTTTTTGGCATGAACTACAAATGTCTTTCCAGGGACTCCTTGCTATCATATTTTTCAAAGTGACAAAAACTGTTGATAACAAGGTTAATTATATAAACGATCTTTATAAACAAATGCCAATTTTCACCTTTTCGTCATAAGTAGACAGCATTTTCTTGCGGAATCAACTGGAAATGTTTTGCCAAAGACTCCTTGCTACTATATTTTTTACAGTTATACATTTTTTACATTAAATACATTAAATAAATATTTTAAATAATACATTAAATACAGTTATATTAATTGACAGTTTTTTTAATTGTAAAAAATAAAGTTATATTATAATTAACAGTTTTTGTAATTATGACAAATATGGCTGCAAGAAGACTGTGGCCAATCATTTCAAGTTGACTGCGCAGAAAAAAGTGAAGTCTATTCATGAAAATTTGGTTAGAGTGTGCATTTGTTTATAAAACTTATTTAAATAATTATTGTTGGAGTCTCATCCGTGACGATCCGATCAAAAAACATGTTCGCTCAAGCAAAAGTCGAAAATTTTAATATGGATAAATGAAGATCTGATGTCCAGATAATTATTCTTCATGAAAAAACAAACAAAATCTCAAATTGTTTATAAACAAATGAGATTTTCATCAACAAATTCATTTTTGTAAATTCAAAGCATATTTCTATAAATAAAAATTTTGACGTCACAATTGTTAATATCCGTTTAGCCGTTTACGAGAAAAATGTTAGTCATGTTGAAATATTATAATTTTCTTGTTATTAACTTTTACAAAAAATATTTTTTCGCCACCTAAACTTCAGAAAATATCTTTTAACATGAAATTTATGAAAAGATCAACTCAACAGCTTGAAGAAACAATTCCAAATGCTAAGTAGCCAACTTAGAAAAATTCAACCTCTACTAAAAATTCAAGGTCGAATAAAAAATACCTGATAAGCAGAAAGTTCCAAAATTTTGGATTTAGAATAATCTCGACCAATACTACAACACTATAAAGGTCGCTTTTTTGGCTCCGCACACTTTTTTTGTGTGGCTGTGTTATTACTGATTTGATTCAATTACCCGTATCTCATTAATTCAAATTCACAGAGTCGAACTGCTGTAACAATCAGTGCTAGTTTAATCAGAGCAATTTCAACTGAAATTCCAGTAATTTTTCACTGCTGCTGAAATTTCCAAATTAAATTTTACTCTAATTTTAGTGAATAGTCACTGATTACCAGTGAATTTTCACTGATTCCAAATAGCTAGTTGTACGTTGATTCTCAATGAATTTTCACTGGATTCAAATTTAGGATGGCAAAAATTTCTTATACTGTACAAATATTATATTTTAAGGTATTTTTCAGAATTGCCAATTAGAAATACCATTTATTTAGGCGTTAACGACAAGCACCGACAATTCTTTCTACTACAAGAGGTTTCGATTTATTTTTCAAGAGATTATGAATGATTGGAAACCGCCAATAATTAGGTCTGACTTCGATAAACCAATATGGTCACCCGTAATTGCTAATAAACTTGAAGAGATAAATTTGGAAGGAAACTTGTATACTTATAGCAAGGTATACGGGTAATTGCAACATTAACCTTTACAAAACTATTATACAATTTTTTTTTAGTAATTAAAAAAGATTTTCTTACATAAAAAAGTAATGAAATCTAAAAACATATAAAATAAAATAATTATTTTCATATTATAAGCAGAAAAAAATTCGTGTATTGAATTGATTATAGTGGCTGAGGCAAAAAAACATAGCTTGGTTGGTGAAGATTTTTTAATAGTGAGGAAATTGATTACTTTGGCACTATTGCCAGCTGAACATATTAGAGAATCGTATCAGTCACTTAAAAACAATACTCCATTTTGCAATCTTTTAAAAATGGAGAAGTATTTGTCTTATGAAAAGTACTGGCTCAATAATGTAACACCTGAGAAGATCAGTGTATTTAAAAAATGGAATAATATGACGAATACGAGTGAAAGTAATTATTGTGCGCTCTTCCGAGTGGTAGGACTCACACCAACTCCATGGAAATTCATTAGTAAAAATCAAATTTTAATATTTCCATAATGCACTACTTGTTTTCTTCTAAAAATAAGTATAATTAATTTTCCTTACTAGAAGTTTACTTATCACATTATGCATACATTTCCTTTATTATAATTCTTTTTAATTGCATTAATTTCACATGAAAAATTGTTCGATTAAATCATAAATCAGAGTTACCTAAGAAATACATATGGGGAATTATTTCTCAAGTGTACCCACTCCAAAAAATGAACTTCTCCGATTAGGCTCAAATTTAAAAAAAGTTAAGTTCTATTAGATGGCACTTAAAAGAAAAAAAGATTGATCAGTTTGGTTAAAAACTCGCCGAGGTAGAGGGCGTGAAATTTTTGTACTTTGCGCAAGGAGCCTCTATTTCGGATATAAATATCTTTTTATGTATGGCATATAAAAAATTTTGACCCGAACGTTTTCGATAGATTATTTCCAAATCTTTCGAATGAAATAAAAAAATTATTTTTAAATTTAAAATTTAACCACCATTTTTAAAAATCAAAAATATGTTTGATTTTTCTTTAAGTTCGACCCTTTTTTTTCTTTATTTTTAACTGAAAATAAAGCTTTAGATGTTTACTTTCAGATCTCTGAATAGCAAAATGTTGTTTTTTGTTGTTTTTGAAAAATTAAATTTTAATTATGTAACCTGGTAAATTCAAAAAAATTTTCCTTTGCGCGAAAAAAAATTCAAAAAATTTTTTGCACGTACTGTTTTTAATAAGAAACAATATTCTAAAAACTGAAATTCAAAAATAAACTTTTGTTGATTTTAGAATTTTTTGTAAATTTTCAAAAATGAAATTTTTAAATTTCATTAATTGTGCATTTTAGTGTGCAATTAAAATGTAATGTACATAATATAATAAGTATAAATGTTATTTGTAGATTAAAAATGCGCATTTGATAAAATTAAAAAATTTCATTTTTGAAAATTTTCAAAAAATACTAAAGTCAACAAAATTTTTTTTGAATTTCTGTTTTTAGAATATTGTTTCTTATTAAAAACTGTACATGCAAAAAATTTTTCGAATTTTTTTCGCACAAAGGAAAAATTTTTTGAATTTACCAGGTTACTTCAAATTCAATTTTTCAAAAACAACAAAAAACGACATTTTACTATTTAAGGATCTTGAAAGTAAGCATTTCAAGCTTTATTTTTAGTTAAAAAGAAAAAAGGGTCGAACTTAAAAAAAAATCAAAAATATTTTTGATTTTAAAAAATGATGGCTAAATTTTCAAGTTTTCAAGCTTTTTTTTATTTCATTCGAAAGATTGGGAAAAAATCAATCGAAAACGTTTGGGTCAACATTTTTTATATGCCATAAATAAAAGGATATTTATATCCGAAATAGAGGCTTCTTGCGCAATGTACAAAAATTTCACCCCCTCTACCTCGGCGAGTTTTTGACCAAACTGATCAATCTTTCTTTTTGAAGTGTCATCTAATAGAAGTAAATTTTTTGTAAATTTGAGCCCGATCCTAGAAATTCATTTTTTGGGGTAGATACACTTGAGAAATAATGCCCCATATATGTAGTTCAAACATATTATAAATATTATTTTTTGATTTTGAAACAGAAGGCTTAATAAATCTGCAAATGCAAGCGCACAAACTGATGCATATAAGACTTTGAAGGTAGTAGACGAAAAAACCAAAGTCCGTCCTTTACTGAACGACGAAGTAGACCCAGCAGGACATTGGTTAGAATTGGAGTTAGATTAGAAACTAAAGTATCCGCCATCTAGAATTTGACAAATTTAATTATCGGACTTAAGATTCGTACTCGTCGACCCCAAAAACCCCCGAGCACAAATTTTCAGATTCATATGCCTGTTTTTTATGGCCCTGTATAAGCGAAAATGATAATTTTTCCATTTTTTTTCAGTTTTTGGGCATTCCCTAGCTATAGTACATTTAAATACTCCTAAAAACGATAAAGGAATGTGCCAAATGAACGATAAGATAATGTGCCAAACTGTCAATTCGCAACAAAAAAAATATATTCCGCCATTTTTCTAGTGTAGTGCGAATTTTGATACACTGGTCTTTGATAAAAGGACCGGGCTCGGGGGTAGACGGTCCACTAAGCAATGCAAACAAACGGCATCACTAGTCCCCTCGTCAACGGTTCTTTTATCAAAGACCAGTGTACTTTTCTGCATTTTCTGGCCCACTGTGCATGGGCTCCCCCACCTAAATATACAAATACAATAATAATAATAATTAGGCAAATTTTGTGTGTAGTATGCTTTTATTAAATGTACACATTACCAAGAAAGTGTATACATCAAGTTACCAACCGAAATAATTTATATAATTTTTAAAGTAATTATTAAGACCTATCGCATGTGGTTCACACGTATCACAATAATTAATACATAATAGTTTTTTTTTTCTAAATGACATAGGCATACATTTATCGGAACTTATAGCACTAAAGTGTAACAACGTATATTTTTTTTGAATCTGTACAATTAACACGAGTTAATACCAAAACTTTATTTCAAAAAATGATAAACACTTTTGCAATATATAAAATGTATCAAGAACGATTACTAGATCACGAGTTTTCATATTAAAGAATTGAGTACTTCAATAGGGTAAGAGCACCAATTCTTGGCAACCCCCCCCCCTCCCCCAATTGTTGGCACCTCTAATTTATTAGATAATACGACTGTTTAGCTTGTTTTGCTTTAATTAATTTAATTCTACCATTATTTTTACGCCTAATGCATATATTAGTTATCTTCTGCAATCAAATATTGATCCAAAATTAAATAAATTCACTTCAGTAATTGGCATGCCAATAATTGGGCTAAGGTGCCAAGAATTGGTTCTCTCACCCTAGCAATCAATAATATAATTGAAACTGTCTATTTTCGAAATTTTAATGCAAAATAAAGCATGGCTTCTAATCTTCTATATTCGAAACGCGACAAATCATTCCTACGTGTATTTACAAAAATATTTTACATCTTAGGAAGCAAAATTGAGTTGCAAGTATTGAAAATTGTTAAGACTTGTAAATTGTCTCACCTTGGAAAAGTTACAGTAGCTATTAAGAGTAGGCATAAAAAGTTAATAAAAAAGATGTATATGTTATACAAAAGCCTTTTATAAATAGACTTAGACGTACATGTCGCAAAGGCGTAAGAAGTGTTGATCTCAATCAATCAAACCTTAAGCACATGCCTCATAAATCGTGTTATACAGTCTTTTCAGAAATCTAAGATTCATACTTTTGAAAAAAAATCTCATGTGCACGATGTACTTCACTATTTTAATCACAAGTAAGAAACTTACTAAAGATTGTAAAATCAAATCTCCACTTTTCTACGATTAAGTCATATGTCGATAAATGGCACAGCAAACCGGTAACGGAAAAAGAACATTTTCATATCTCAAATATGAAATAAGAATTAATAAAAATAAAAAATTGGTTCTATTTAAGGGCCATTAAATCGACGCAACACATTGCGAAATATAAAAAGCATATTGCGTAAAAGCAATTTCGTAAGCAAAACAGTTTAAATTCACCTGAACTGACGTACATCACCGATTGTTGATGATTCCTGCTTATTTGGTATATTTAAATGTTTCGAAGTTTATAACTCTGTTGTCATATGAGAAGTCAGGGCTTGCACACGAGCTGCATTGCAGCTTTTGCAAAGGACATGATCATCCAGTGGGTAACATCCACGTCCTTCTGTATCTGAAGATAACACCAGTCCACAATCTTCGCATTTGTAGCATTGAATGTGGAAACTTCGATCTAATGCCACAACCCGAACGGTTTCGTCCTCTCCTGGTTCTGGCATTATTGGTTGTTTGCAGACACAGCAGCGAGGTGCAAATTTTCTACAAATAAACAGAAATTATTATTGATTAATTAAATACAAATGCGACCAGTAGGGCGGCAGTGAAATAGTATGTTGCATTACAAGGGATGAAACACAGCGATTGCAACGAGTGTGAAGTTTGCTGCCCGAGCGAAACGAAAGCTGCACTCACACGAGTTTCGATCATTGTGTTACATTCCGAGTGATGCATATTATTTTTCATCGCGCCTCTATTGAAACTTCGAATTTCGGTACCTGTAGAGCGGGTCGAAACACGGTGTTTGCAACCCTAGGCTTGAAACATTTTGTTTCAGCCCGAGGGCAAAGACAACGGAGTTTCAACCCTTTACCCTAGGGCTGAAACAAAATGTTTCAACCCTAGAGATGCAAACACCGTGTTTCAGCCCGCTCTACAGGTACCGAAACTCGAAGTTTCAATAGAGGCGCGTTGAAAAACCTATTTTTTTAATTTCTCCTGCTCCCTACCCCCATGTGGTGTCTTTCGACAAAAAAAACAAGTGTTTTTCCTTTTTCTTAAAACAAATTTTTTTCATCGCGCCTCTATTGAAACTTCAAGTTTCGGTACCTGTAGAGTGGATTGAAACACGGTGTTTGCATCCCTAGGGTTGAAACATTTTGTTTCAGCCCTACGGCTTTTGTTTCAACCCTAGGGATGCAAACACCGTGTTCCAACCGAAACTCGAATTTTCAATAGATTTGCTATCAAAAATTTTTTGAAGCCCCGCAGGACATTTTAATGTTTAATATAGATAATTAATAAATTAATAGTTTAATAGATAATATTTAACAATTAGAATTATCGCAAAAACAGAAAAAACACATAGATTTTTTTAAAAAAAGCTATGATTTCTGATGTCACTTCAAATTTTTGAACTGTAATATTTAGAAAAGCAATTAAACGTTTATTTTAAATAAATTTGAAAGGTGTACCTCTTGAATAAGAACCTTTTTAAATAAAAGTTGAAGTGTATTTTTTCTTTTTTCGATAATAGTATATTATGCACCTAGGGGGAGAAGAGGGACTTTTTTGAGGAGTACTGAAAACGTACAGAAGTCGAAAAAGTCCCTCTCCCCCTTGGCGCATACGATATTTTTTATAACAAATACATGATTTCTGCCCATATTTGATTTTGAAACCTATTGTCATGGAAAAATTCCGTAAGAAGAACTTACTGTCACGGAAAAATTTCCGTAAGAATATCTTATTGTTACGGAAATTTCCGTTACAATAATCTATTGTCAAGGAAAAATTTCCGTGAGAATAAACTATTGCCACGAAAATTTCCGTAACAATAGCCTATTGTCATGGAAAAATTTCCGTAAGAATAACTTATTGCTACGGAAATTTCCGTAAGAATAATCTATTTTCACAGAAAAATTTCCTTGGAATAGTCTATTTTTACATATGTATAACTTTTCATTATTTATATATGACGTTACTTTTTACTTCCCAGGGAGTGAAAAGTAGAGGTTTAGCCCCGCTTAAAAAAAGGGCTGAAATCATGTATGTGTTATCAAAAATAATTTTTAGAGGTCTCTAGAGCAATTTAAAAAGAAAAATTATTTTTTTTAAATCCAAAAAGGGCAAAATAGGGGTAAATTTTTTTAAATAGGAACACATTTTCTGGTATAAAACTTTCAAAATATTTAAAACCGTTATATTTGGAAAACTCAACTCCGTCGGTTAAAACAAATTTTTTGGTCTTACCCCCTGAAAAAATTCTTGTTCCAAAAGAAATTATCGCGTTTTTTCCGATAAAATAAGTTTTAGAGGTTACTGAAGGTTTTTGAAAAATAAAAATTTAATTTAACACATGAAAATATTCTATTATCGAAAAAGTAAGAAATAGGGATCAATTTTTTTTAATAGGGATCGAATCCATTTCACATGCGTGCGACATGTTCAGGATTGGCTTGTCAATGAAATATGTTTTTGTACGTGGAAAATAAGGAGACATGTATTTTTTTATATTAACACAGTGACATTTTTAGGTCTTTGAAAAATAAAAATTTAATTGAACTGAGAATATTGTTATATCGAAAAAGTAAGAAATAGGAGACATTTTTTATAGTAGGAGCCCAATTTTTGGTGGTAGAACTTAAAAAATATTTAAAACTGCAATATTCAGAAAACTCAAATTGCAAGATTTTTTAATACTTCTTAAGGCATCGCCCTCTAAATTCATATTTTTTTGAAAAAAAAGAAAACCTTTTTTTTACAAATGAAAAAAAATTTTTCTTTCTCCGACAAAATATTTTTTCGATGCAGCTTAAGGTATTTGGAAAATGAAAATTTGATTTAGGACATCAAAATATTATTTCATCGAAGAACTCTCTAAATCTTATTAGTCGGATTTCACTATTTTTTTAGTAGTTTTAAATTTTTCACTAAAGCTTTAGTCAAAAAGTAGTAATAATAAGTAAAAATTTTCACAACAGTGAATTAGTGACGCACTTTTCACTAATTCAAATTTAGAGAGGAGAAAAAATATGGGTCACTGTTTTAATAGGAGCACAATTTGTAGTAGTAGAACTTTCAAAATATTTAAAACAAAAGGAAGCATTTGTCATTACAATTCAACAAGTTCAACTGCATACCAAGTTTAAAATTATATACGAACAAGATCTTGGTTACTTATAATTTATTTTGAAAAATGCTACTACACTGTAATATAATTTTAAACTTGTCATGCAGCTGAACTTATCGAATTATAACTAATAATGTTTTCTTTTGTTTTAAATATTTTGAAAGTTACAACAAATTGTGCTCCTATTTAAAAAAAAAAATTACCCATATTTCCTTCTCTCTAAATCTGAATAATTCAGATTTAGAGAGGTGGAAATATGAGTCATTTTTTTTAAATAGGAGCACAATTTGTAGCTCCATAAAAATGATGCATATTTCCTCCTTTATAAACCTGAATAATTCAGATTTAAAGAGGAAATATGAGTACTTGTTTCTAATAGGAGCACAATTTTTAGTAGTAGAACTTACAAAATATTTAAAACAAAAGGAAGCATTTGTCATTACAATTCAACAAGTTCAACTGCATACCAAGTTTAAAATTATGTAGAAAATTACATACTAGTATGTAATTTTCTATACGAACAAGATCTTGGTTACTTATAATTTATTTTGAAAAATGCTACTACACTGTAATATAATTTTAAACTTGGCATGCTGAACTTACCGAATTATAACTAATAATGCTTTCTTTTGTTTTAAATATTTTGAAAGTTCTACCACAACAAATTGTACTCCTATTAAAAAAAAAAAAAATGACTCATATTTCCTTCTCTCTAAATCTAAATCTAAATATGGGTTATTTTTTAAATTAGAGCTCAATATGTAGCTCCATAAAAATTACCCATATTTCCTCCTCTCTAAATTTGAATAATACAGATTTAGAGAGGAGGAAATATCTTCTGCTCTCTAAATCTAAATAATTCAGATTCTCCTCTCTAAATCTGAATAATTCAGATTTAGAGAGGTGGAAATATGGGTCATTTTTTAAAAATAGGAGCACACAATTAGTGGATCCATTATGGCGACTACTGAAAGGCAGAATTGCAGAATTAGTGATTTTTTTTCAACTTGTCTGAACCTTGATGTACGGGGGTTTTTGGGGTCGCTGATTACGATTCTGATGTTAAAATTGCAAAATTCAAAATGGTGGATCCAATATGGCGACTATTGAAAGGCAGAATCACCAAATTTGCCGTTTTTTTTAATTGCACAAAATATAGGGGTTTTTGACGTTAAAAAAAATTGTGGATCAATTATGGCGACCATTATAGTCTAAATTCGCGATTTGTTGAAACATGAAATGAGATACGTTTTCGAAAATACTGTCCGCCATACTGCATCCGCCATTATGTTTTTGTAAAAATGACGACAAATATGTTATCATCGATTCATGAAACTCCAGTATGACGATTGGCATCGAAATCGAATAAGTTGTTTATACAAGTGTCCGACATATTGCATCCGCCATTTTGTTTTTGTGTGGAATCGACATCAAATTCGTTATCGGCAACCCAAAAAGCCCCTAGGAGTAAAATTTCAAGTTTCATTTATGAAAGCTTCTCTTTTTGCTAATTTGTTGGCGACTTGGTCCGCTCGGGTGCAGGGAACCTGGCAGGTTTGAAGGATCACAGTCACATTTTACGTAGTCTGACAAAAAATTGATTCGAAGGTTTCGAAAGAGCTTATATTGATTAACGAATACTAAAAAGGTCAAGCTCTTTTGCGCTCTGTAGTAGGAGAGATGAGCGAAAACAGCTTGAGGTGGCCTGTCAGGACAGTTGCATCTAACGGAGAATTAAAAATATTTCTTCAATTTTAGAGATAAAAACCCATTTTTCTTTACTTTGAAGCTTAGGAAACTTAATAATCTTATATAACGTTCCTCACATTGCTACTAAAGTAAAAACAATCGTTTTTAAAACTAAAATGTTAAAGTTCGTTAAAGTAAATACTATTTTAGTCAACTTGTATCGGTTTTTCCAATTTTTTTGGAAAATTTTTTTAAAATACACAAGATAAACATCTCGTAAAGGTATAATTTTATAGATTTTAGGAAGGAAAACAATTTTCAATTATGACCTGCTATTCATAT
Source organism: Euceroptres primus (assembly GCA_037177015.1). Classification (NCBI taxonomy): domain Eukaryota; kingdom Metazoa; phylum Arthropoda; class Insecta; order Hymenoptera; family Figitidae; genus Euceroptres; species Euceroptres primus. Next base: position 11,835 of record JBAGKK010493802.1, read on the forward strand.
TTTGCGTCGTTTTCGAGAAAAATGATATTTTTAATTGTCAAAATTGAAAAAACCTTTTTTCTCAAAAACACGTAGTACGATTTTTTTCTTTCTTGGCTTAAAATAACCGGGGGGCATCCCGGAAACACGTACAAAAGAAAAACTGGATCGAGGCTAGCCGTGTATTAACTATTTTAATATTAAAAAGGTCCTGCGGGGCTTCAACAAATTTTTTTTAAAAACACGCTTTTTTGGTCAAAAGACCAAAAAAACGTCTTTTTTTGTCAAAAAACCAAAAAAACGTCTTTTTTTGTCAAAAGACACTACATAGTTGGTAGGAAGTAGCAGAAATTAAAAAAATAGGTTTTTCATTGTCACCCTAGCGACCAGTGGAAATAACTGAGGCGTAACTAACTTGTGAAAGCACTGAATGCAGTGTATTTGGTTCGTAGCATCGACTGTAAATGGAATGCCATCGAGACTCTGTCCGCAAACGACACAGGTAAAACAGGATGGGTGATAAGGTTTTCCAGTCGCTCTCAAAATCCTGTCTAACACAGGTCTGGTGCAAACGCAGCACTTTTCGAGGGTATTTAAGTAATCCTCCTCACAATACGGTTTTCCTTCCAGAGAGTAAAAAGGTTTGCCTTGCAAATTGATGTTGCAAACAAAGCAGCAAAAGCAGCTAATATGGAAAACTTTGTCCATCGCAGAACAACCTGTTCCTTCACCTTCTACTTTGCGACCACATTGTGCACAAATTCCGTAAATATCATTATCCTCTGAGTTATCTTCCATTCCCTGAACCAAGAGATCTGTCAGAACGTCGACCTAGAAAATAAAACAGCCAATTTAATGAAATTTGAAGCTCTTTTCAAAACTCTTCCCTTTTTTTTTCTTTGAATTTTTCAAACCTCTTTCACGGGTGAAACTTTGCCTTGCGGCTGTGTCATCGTCGCCGAACCGTATCCAGAATACATAGAATAGTTACAAGACAGCTGCGACGGTGGTCTTGGATTGATCGGCTCATAAATAGATTCATACGTCGAACTGGATTGGGAACTCGGACCGTAAATATCGTTGGGATAGTTGCCAGAGGAGAAATCGGTTTGGTAAGTGGCACGCCTCAGTTCACTGTAACTTGAAGAAACAGGACTTGGTGGCGGCGGAAGTTCCTCCGGTGGTGGAGGAAAAGAACTTCCTGGCAAACAATGAACATACTCCGTAGGTTCTGGAGGAGGCGGGAGATCATCTGCAACAAAGTAATTCAAGTTTTATATGATAATCTAAATTCTACGTAACTGCAGTTTGCAACGATTGAAAAAAACGAAGCATCGAAAACACGATTTGGAAAAAACAAGCGTTTTGCCAGCGTGACCAAAAAATTGACGATGGAAAATGGTCAATCTCAATAAAAGAAAGTATTTCTGAAAGTTTCATCTCTCTAGATCACTCGCAACTCACCCCTTTTCCACCACTAATACTTCAAAATTCCTGGAAACTATCCAAAATTCGAGACGAATTTTGCGACGCAAAGTTAGTTTCAATTGACAAGAAAAAAGCCATATAAAATTTTCAGCACCCTAAATGCCTCCAAAGTGTCTAGCGATCAGGCCATTTAAAATTCCCAGGTTTTTCGCAGTCAATTTTTTTCCACGATGAAGTTAAAAATGTCTTTTTGTGATTTTTAAAAGTGAACGTATACATAGAAATGGGAATTTTAACATAATATACATATTCAAAATTTATATCGTAAAGAAAATAATTATTTATTTACACGTGCCAAACTTATCTTTAATCACAGACTGAAGTGATAAATATTAATCAAAAGTACATATTTTAAAACTTGCGTAACACGTAAAATAAATATTTTTTAAATTATGCAGTCAGAATCACAAGTAGTTGCTTAAATGCTTTTAAAATCTAAAGAATAAAAAATAAAATATAAGTATAATCCGGATCCTAAATAATATTCTCGGATTTTTTCCGGTAAAATAAAATTCCCGGGTTTTTCCGGTTTTTTACCGGTAAAATAAAATTCCCGGGTTTTTTCCGGTAAAATAAAATTGCCGGGGTTTTCCCGGTATAATAAAATCACCGGGTTTCGCCCGGTCTTCCCCGATTTTCCGGCCCGCTAGACACCCTGGCCTCGGACATCACCACTTTTCCACCCCTTGATACTTAAAAAATTCCTGGAAACTACCCAAAATTTGAGACCACGAATTTCTGGATGCAGAGTAGTTTCAATTTAAAACGAAAAGGCCATATAAAATTTTCATCCCTCTAGAACTTTCGGATCTCACCCTTTTTCGGCCATTGAGACTTGAATAATTTATGGAATCTACCCAAAGTCCCAAACCACGAATTTTTCGATTAAAGAAGTTTCAATTGATAAAAAGAAAGACATAAAATTGTTACCCCCCTAAAACTTTCAGATTTCACCCATTTCCACCTAAAATACTTTAAAAATTCCTGGAAAGCACCCAAAATTCAATACCACGAATTGCTCGATGCAAAGTAGTTTCAATTGATAGGAAGAAGGCAATATAAAATTTTCAGCCTCCTAAAGGCCTTGGATCTCATCCCTTTTCCACCCCTAATACTTAAAATTTCCTGAAAACTAACCAAAATTCGAGACCACAAATTTTTCGATGCAGAGTAGTTTCAATTTAAAACGAAAAGGCCAATTAAAAATTTTCAGCCCCCTAAACGCCTTGGATTTCACCCCTTTTTCACGCCAAATACTTTAAAAATTCTTGGAAACTGACCAAAATTCGAGACCACAAATTTTTCGAACTCCCAAACCATGAATTTTTCGATTACAGAAATTTCAATTAATAAAAAGAAAGATATAAAATTGTTATCTCCCTAAAATTTTCAGATCTCAACCCTTTGCCACACCTAATACTTAAAAAATTAGGAAAATACCTAAAATTCTGTACCACGAACTTTCATATCTCACCCCCTTTCTATCCCTTATGCTTAAAAAATTCCTGGAAACTAACAAAAATCCCAGACTACGAATTTTCGGATGCAAAGTGGTCTCAATTGACTAAAAGAAAGCCATATAAAAGTTTCTGAACCATAAACGCTTCGGATCTCACCCCTTTCCAACCCTGATACTTAAAAAATTCCTAGAAACTACCCAAAATTCGAGACATCGAATTTTTCAATGCAGAGTAGTTTCAATTTAATAGGTCTCGAATTTTTGGTAGTTTCCAGGGATTTTTTACGCATTAAGGATGGAAAAGGGGCGAGATCCAAAGCGTTAAGGAGGCTGCAAATTTTATATGACTTTCTTCTTGTCAATTGAAACTATTTTGCGTCACAAAATTCATCGTCTCGAATTTTGGATAGCTTTTAGGAATTTTTTAAGTTTTAGAGGTGGACCAGAGCACAGTGGGGCGAGATCTCGAACTCGTGGCAATAATTCAAAGAATCGTTGTAATCGCATGAAATTGGGTATGTTGAAGTTTTCGGGGTCGCTGATTCCGAATCCGAGATCAGAATTGTAAAAAAAACAAAATGACGTATCCAATATGGCGGACCAAAACCCCCAAAAAGCTTTAATTTACGCGAAATTTTATATTCGGATGTTTTTATGGTCGCTCATTACGAATTAATAGTCAAAATTAGACAAAACAAAATGGCAGATTCAATATGGCGGACTAAAACCTGAAAAAA